>JAZKJV010001348.1:600000-899620 GCA_037367405.1 Ottelia alismoides | reverse complement strand
CTTCACAGGTCATAAACAACACCACCCCCCTCCCGAGGGAGGGGGTGACAAAGGTTGCATCGCAAACTCACATGCCACAAGGGGCATGCCACGGTCTCACTCCCCGAGTAAAAAAAATGGTGAAGCCTTGTAACATCCATATTCAAACAAACCCGAACTCGTCCGATTTTGGGTCTAATGAACCTAAAAACGTTGTTGGTCAATGCCAAACAACCTAAAACGGTCAATTTATTATGAATCAAAAGTCGTTCGGGCGAAATCGACCGAAAAACGGTCGCATCGTAGAGCGCGCCGTGAAAAGCCGCGACGCAAATTCGGAAGCCGAGGAATAAATCGAGACCATCATGAGATCCGATTCGACGATACGAAACCAACGGAATTGACCGTTCGTCAATCGGAGGTCGTTTAATAATTTTAATTCATAAAATTTAAACCTTAGACAAAATCCGTATCCGAAAATTTCGGGGGTTCAAAACCCAACCGAAAATATATCAATATTATACTCATTGTGATCGTCGTTCTGAGACGATCAAAACAAGCCATTATTCGTCAAAATCCGAGGCCCAAGGTGTAAACATGATCAACTTTTGTATAAAAAAAAGGAGAAATATAAAAGCAGTAGATATATATTTTATTTTCTGCTATTGTACAGTAACAAGCAGACTCCGTTTTGTATAGTCTTAAAAATATATATATTTGATTGATTTTAATTATGTTGTACAGCTGTCTGTACAGTAACTCCCTCTTCTCTCCACATGGCATTTTTTTAGCCCATTTGGCAAACCAAATGCTACTTCTCATCTTATATATATAACGCACAAATCTCGTTTCCATTCAGCCGTGATTCCCTTCCACCTTTTCTACTGAAGCAAATCCCAACGTGGGAAGATCTCCCCTTCCTTCTATTTCTACCTAATTCCCAATTCCAACTTCTTGAAGACCAAAAGAAGCTCCAGTGATTCTCCATTCTTATTCGATGCATCCAACGGACAAGCAGCTACTGCAGATCAACCTCAACTGAGAAGCAGTTGCATCCTCATGTTGATTCCCTGGAAACTCAAATCTGCTGCATGCAACTCACTCCCTTCAAATTTGAAGATCAAGAGTACAATCCCCTCTCCCTTATTGCTGCCATGCATGCACATTAGACTAATCATATGTACAAACCTATCTCACTCCTTGCTACCATGCACATGCAATATCAACTCTTCTTTCTTTTAACATTTATATAAATAGTGGTGTTCTGCAGTTTCAAAAAAAAACACATCAACTTTATCTCTCACAAATCTGCTCCTTGTTAAAAAAAAAAAGACAAATATACGTCTCCATCTTCTATAATAATTTTAATTGTTTGGCACGACATTAGAGGTTTTATAAATTTTAAATTTCTCTTAGGATTATTCATGTAAATTGAGAGGAATTTACATATAAGCATGAACAGATCGTATTTTTCTGGAAATCAGGAAGATATTCCTGTTTCAATTCAACCATTTCTGATAATATAAAGTTATTGCCCTTCCAGAGAGGGTATTTTATCTACTTTTTGGTTTTCTCTCTTTTTTAAGCATTGTTTGATTTTCGAAGAAAACTATGTAAAGTAATATAAGATGGAATTATTACAGGACAAAATTCGATAAATTATATTGTTCATTTGATTGCTTATAGGAATTTCTTCTAAATGCATTACGCTAATATGAACAAGATAAGGATATGAAAAGGAAGGTTGGATGCTCTGTCTGTTATAGGATATTTTTCTCTATGTGAAGATTTTGTGAGATGAGTTATATATACATATACATATATGTTTGAGTATGTGTGTATATAAGTTTTTGCTATTTGTATCTATGTTATTGGGGTTTTAAATATAATTTGTTCCAAATTCAGATCTGGATAATTGCTCCAGAAATTGTATATTTTCATGATCAAAAATTGGGGTTTTAAATATAATTGGTTCCAAATTCAGATCTGGATAATTGCTCCAGAAATTGTATATTTTCATGATCAAAAATTGGAGTTTTGCATATAATTTGTTCCAAATTCAGATATGGATAATTGCTCCAGAAGTTGTATATTTTCATTATCAAAATTGGGGGGTTTTACATACATTTTTTTCCAAATTCAGATCTGAATATTTGCTCCATAACTTATATGGTTTCATGATGAAAATTTATGATTTTGCTCAAAATTAATTCAAATTTCAGATCGGAATAGTTGCTTCTGAAATAATATATTTCATGACTAAAATATGGGATTTAGGGTAAATTGCGACAAGCTGGATGGAAATTAAAAGCTATTTTTAAGATATATATATATACAATTTTGGATTGAAAACTTTAGTTCCTTGAAAAAAAAAATGATGATAATCATCCGTGACCCTAAGGACTAATTATCTTCATGAAATCATTCTTTTAAAATACTCTACCAATCATTGAGCACTATAGCGAAGAGTTATTATGAGACACTCAGATCTGATAAGTTTACCACAGAAGGGGGTTAAGAAGGGATTGAGAAACCAAATAAGTATGGTGGTGAATCGGTCGTGACAAATATTAGTGCCAGTCACGGTAACACTTACTATAATAAATCTTTTATGATCTTAATCAGTAACCGCAGGGACCAATTAGTTTTACTATACCATCCCTAGGATTACTCTCTTATCTATTGATCATTATCAATAAGATCAATAATTCAAGGACATAGATCTATAAAACCAAACACCGAAAAGGTTGAGAAAGATAAAGATGTCAAGAAGATAAGATGTTCAGGAATAACTGATGATAATCATTTTGCCGGTCATGGTGATCCTTGCACCTGACCGTGCGAGGGTGCGGTGACCCTCAACTGGGCGGGAGATAGGAAGCCCAGTTTGGGCAGCGGCCGCCAGGTGCGCGGGTCTAGGATCCCAGTCCCTTTTCAGTTTTTACGCGAGCTCGCAGTGTTTTTACGCCTCGTTGGGATCCAAAATTTAGACCAGTTCCGCCGACCCTGTTTTAGGATGCCCAGGCGGGGGATCCTGGTTTTTCAGCTTTACATACGAGCTCGGTTGCCCGTATTAGTCGGGTTGTTTTCTCTAGAGCGACTTTTCTAGGGAGTCTCTCTCACCCGTCTCAGTGGCGTAGTTGGGGAGTAGACCTATCCCTCTATTGGATCGCGCTTCCAATTAGAGGGCGAGACGGAAGAGCCATTTATAGGCTTCTTCACCGCTTGAGTTACTTCGCCAACAGACATGGTGATTCTACATCTAGATCATCCATATCTGCATCTACACCATCTGGAGTTGTATCTGAAACATTGGAGTTAAGAGTTAAGAAGTTACGATCAACAGTTAGGGTTAGTAGGAAATGACCATTCTCTCTCTACCCAATGATTTAAATAAATTAATAGATCTTTCCAAATCATAACTTTTCCATTATCACTCAACAACGTGATCTCTGAATAGATATGTGCTTACACTCAGATACTCATGAATACTCAAGTACTATAAAATATGTCACATGTGGGAAATGCTGGGGTATGGGACAAACATTTGAGATGCTTACAAGTAGCCTGAAAAACCTTTTTCATTGCAAAGTAGAAATAAAGTTTAATTTGAGTTGTTCTTCCCTCTCTACTTGCTTCTTTTTGTAAATAATAAATGCCTGTTATTTTATATAAGTTTTTGGGAGGTACCAGCAACCGCTGACGCCTTTTCTTTCCTAACATGTTTGGCAGGCAAACAGCCTGCAGCTCAGTAGCTATACATGCTTCCTGGAGACAGAGTTTATACCCGACGGTATGAATTACTTTGTCTCAGTTTTTGTCCAGATAATGATGTAAATGTTATCTCTTTTGTATCACATTTTGGGATATATATGCTTGTACATGTTGTAAATGGATATGAATATTAATGAAAAGAATTTTGGTGTCATATTGTCTCTTTTACTTGTGGTCATGTATTGAGAATGAATGTCATAGTTGCGAAAAAAAAAATTTCCCTGTATTTTGTGACTTGTGCGATTAAACATGAATGATATCTTGCGAATTGCGCGTAAACGGGTACCCGGATCCTGAGGGGTTCACAGTTTGGTATCAGAGCAGTGGTACCCCGATACGCACATTCGCGGTATTATAATTCCGATCGCATTTAGTTCTCGAATAGCGACAGTCTACCGACTTGTCGTGAGTTCGAGAAGGGAAATATGACATTCATATTCAATAACCACAGATGTCACCAATTTCATTAATTTTCATCTTATATCCCAAGAAGAGAAAAGCATTTATGATAAATATCTGTTTGGGCATCCTTATGACTAATTATGGTTCTCATGCAGAGCCATGGCATCTCGACCAGGTCAGGATACTTCTGATCAGCTGGCACGCATACTGAGCGCACTTACCGATCTTCAGCAGCAGCAAGCTGCTATGAGAGGCCAGCAGGAGCAGATATTGGCCCAGCAGACTGAGATTGCCGATAGGCAGACGGACATGGAGATGAGGTTTGAGGACCTGTCAGATTTCACGTACTATCCATCCCAGGATGGGATACGACAGGACCAGCACCAGTCCGTTGAGGTGGAGCAGCCTCATCCTGACGATCCACTAGAGGACATTCCAGAGCATGAAGCTGAGGAGGATGCAGACTTAGACAGGGAGCAGGACCCTGTTGACTTTGCTGACGAGGATGCACACGAGTATGCAGCCATTCACAGGCACCAGTCAGTCTTCACTTCTTATCAGCGGGCCAACATACCCTTGTTCGAGGGCACAGGTCCACCAGATGACGCTGAGCAGTGGCTGAAGAGAGTAATGAAGGTGCTCAGGGCGATTCAGGCGCCACGAAACACGTGGCTATCTTTCATAGAGTATTCACTGATAGACTTCGCCGAGCGATGGTGGGAGGCCGTAGTGTCCGAGTTAGGCCGAGAGCCTACTTGGAACGATTTTGTGACGAGGTTCAGAGCCCACTTCTTTTCTGCGAAGTGGAAGGAGTCCCAGCGCCGACTATTTGCAGAGCTTCGTCAGGGACAGATGACAGCCCGGGATTACTTTATCAGATACACAGAGTTGTCACGACATACACGAGCAACTGGCGCATTTCCAGAAGAGAATCTGGAAAAGTTCATTGGTGGCATGCGAGAGGAAGTACAGGAGAAGTTGGCTGGACTACACATCACTTCTATCTCCGAGGCTACCGATGCTGCGGAGAAGTTCGAGGACATCAGAGGGAGACGTTACGGGAGCTCGTCTGGAGCACCGCCTAGACCGCGGCGATATTTTGGGCCGATACGTCGACCATTTCAGCAGCAGAGGTCAGCCAGACGGTTCCGACCTACAGGTTCGACATTCTCTGGCAGTGCTCGCTCTTCTCCATCGACTACTCTAGGAGGAGCACTTGCCGGACGAGGTACAGAGTCCACTCGACCATCTGGGTCGCAGCGAGCAGATAGACCACCTGCAGGACCAGCTCGGAGCACGGACACAGCTACTCCCTCTACTCGACCAGTCCGGTGCTACCGATGTCACGAGTGGGGACATTACCGTGCACAGTGCCCACAGGCTTCTGGCGAGCCTCAGCCACAGCCTTCACAGCCACAGCCTCAGACACAGCGTTCAGGGAGTTTCCGTGGCAGGAACTCCAACTTCAGGCGACCGCAGCAGCGACAGACGCAGAGTATGGCAGGTTCCAGTGCCGCACCAGCCAGACAGGGGCAGATACACGCAGTTACTGAGGAGCAGGCACGCTCAGCCGCTACTGTAGTGAAAGGTATGGTCTCAGTCTTGGACCGACCTTTCCATGTTTTATTTGATTCCGGCGCGACACACTCTTTCCTTGCTTCGAGGTTGCTTGTTTCTTTAGATAGAGTTGCAGAGACGCTATCGTCTCCATATCACATCCGAGGGCCAGGTGGCCAGCTATTTGTCATATCTCTGATAGTCAGGCACTTGCCCGTACTGATTGGCGGTTACGAGATGATCGCAGACTGTCTACTCCTACAGCTTGATGAGTTCGACTTGATTTTAGGCATGGATTGGCTATCCACTCATCATGCACTTGTTGATTGCTTTAGGAAGACGGTTGTCTTCAGGATTCCAAATCTACCCGAGTTCACGTTTGAGGGTACTACACATGACTCCACCATGGAGTACATTTCAGTATTGCGAGCCCAGCGACTTGTTGATCAGGGTTGCGATTCATATCTTGCTTTTGTTCGGGAGGTGTCTGATCAGGAGCCGATGATACAGGACATCCGAGTAGTCTCAGAATACCCGGACGTATTTCCTGATGAGCTACCAGGGCTACCTCCTGAGAGGGAGATTGAGTTCGAGATCACATTGTTGCCAGATACACAGCCGATCTCGATGGCACCATATCGCATGGCACCAGCCGAGTTGAGGGAGCTGAAGGTGCAGTTGCAGGAGTTGCTTGACTTGAGATTCGTGAGGCCGAGCACTTCACCTTGGGGTGCTCCAGTTCTATTTGTCAAGAAGAAGGATGGATCCATGAGGTTATGCATCGATTACAGGCAGCTGAACAAGAGAACGGTGAAAAACCGTTATCCCTTGCCGCGCATTGATGATTTGTTCGACCAACTCCAGGGATCTTCGGTTTTCTCGAAGATCGATCTTCGCTCAGGCTACCATCAGCTGAAGATTCGTGAGTCGGATATTCCGAAGACAGCCTTCAGGACTCGATATGGACACTACGAGTTTGTGGTGATGCCGTTTGGGCTCACCAATGCACCTGCGGCTTTCATGGATATGATGAACCGTATCTTCCGTCCATACTTGGACAAGTTTGTAGTGGTGTTTATCGATGATGTGCTCATCTATTCACAGAATGAAGGGGATCATGCTAATAATCTGCGGATCGTCTTAGATACATTACGGGAGCACAAGCTATATGCCAAGTTGAGCAAGTGTGAGTTCTGGTTATCCCAGGTCTCATTTCTCGGGCATATCATTTCTGGAGCAGGCATTGCAGTTGATCCTGCAAAGATTGATGCAGTTATGTCTTGGGAGCAGCCCAAGACAGTCACTCAGATTCGGAGCTTCCTCGGATTAGCGGGCTATTACAGACGCTTTGTCAGCGGATTTTCACGCATCGTCCGTCCATTGACACGATTGACGCAGAAGGGAGTTCCATTCATTTGGAACGATTCATGTGAGCAGGCCTTCCAGACACTGAAGGAGAGGTTGACCACAGCGCCTATCCTTGCTCTTCCTTCAGGCACTCAGGACTATGCAGTTTACACGGATGCATCTGGAGAAGGTCTAGGAGCAGTGTTGATGCAGAGGGGACAGGTGATTGCTTACGCATCACGGCAGTTGAGACCGCACGAGCGGAACTACCCCACACATGACTTGGAGTTGGCGGCAGTTGTCTTCTCCTTGAAGATCTGGCGCCACTATCTATATGGGGTGAACTTCGAGATTTTCACAGACCACAAGAGTCTGAAGTACATCTTTGATCAGAAGGAGCTGAACATGAGGCAGCGTAGATGGCTCGAGCTGCTGAAGGATTATGATTGCACGATCTCTTACCATCCCGGTAAGGGAAACGTGGTGGCTGATGCACTTAGCAGGAGAGCACATGCAGAGGGTACGGCGAACTGGCTATACACGTGGGATACACTTGCAGCTTTGAGTGATTGGCATCCTCAGGAGAGCGCATCCATTTCTACCGCCGTACCTCCACGATACAGCAGTCTGTGGGATCGTATTGTAGAAGGCCAGAAGACTGATCCTTGGATTCATGATAGATACATGCACGCCGTCAAGGATGAATTTGATGACTTTGTTGTGATGGAGTCTATTTTATGGAAGGCAGGACGGGTCGTTGTACCCAATGATGAGCAGCTTCGCAGAGACATTCTCAATGAGGCTCACAGTTCACGGTTATCTATCCATCCAGGCAGTACGAAGATGTACCGTGATCTGCGTCGACATTTCTGGTGGGATGGGATGAAGCGCGATGTGGCGCTACATGTTAGCAGATGCATGACCTGTCAGATGGTCAAGGCCGAGCACAGGAGACCGCCAGGATTACTGCAGTCTCTCCCCATTCCCGAGTGGAAGTGGGAGAGCATTTCTATGGATTTTGTCACGGGATTACCGAAGACACCAGGCGGCCATGATTCCATATGGGTCGTTGTTGATAGGTTGACCAAGTCAGCCCATTTCATACCTGTCAACACGACTTATACTCCATCTAGGTTGGCCAAGCTCTATGTGCAGAACATTATCAGGCTGCACGGTATACCACGAGAGGTGGTGTCTGACAGGGATTCGAGATTTACATCTCACTATTGGCATCAGTTCATGTCAGCACTACAGACAGAGCTGAAGATGAGTTCTGCTTATCATCCGCAGACAGACGGGCAGAGTGAGCGCACCATTCAGACACTTGAGGATCTACTTCGCGCATGCACTTTGGAGTGGAAAGGGTCCTGGAAGGACCATTTGCCTTTAGTAGAATTCACGTACAACAACAGCTATCACTCCAGTATTGGCAAGGCACCATTCGAGGCCCTATACTGGCGGAGATGCCTCACGCCTCTCAGTTGGCGTAAGGTAGGTGATCATGCTTTATATTCCGTGGATCTCTTGGAAGAGACTGCGAAAGCTGTTGATCTTGTGAGACGGAGGCTTCTGACGGCACAAAGTCGCCAGAAGAGTTATGCAGACCGTCGGAGGAGAGATTTAGAATTTCAGGTAATCTAATTATTTTCTCCTCATCCACTCAATTATGATATATAGGTGTTCAACTTAATCTCATACTAATGACATTCCTATAAATTATAGGTTGGAGATTGGGTATTTCTCCGTGTATCTCCCATGAAGGGAGTACAGAGATTCGGTGTTCGTGGCAAGTTGGCGCCGCGATATGTTGGACCTTTTGAGATTCTGGCTAGAGTGGGGAAAGTGGCATACCGAGTAGCCCTTCCTCCACATCTTTCGACTATTCATGATGTTTTCCACATATCCAATCTGAGGAAGTATGTCCACGATCCTCGACACATTATCAGTTATGAGAATCTTGATGTAGAGCCGGATCTGACTTATGAGGAGAAGCCTGTCCAGATACTTGACCGTGCTGTGAAGCAGCTTCGCAGCAAGGAGATTCCATTGGTCAAGGTGTTGTGGCACCGACATGGCGTCAAGGAAGCGACATGGGAGACTGAAGCCGACATGCGGGCACGATATCCGCAGCTATTCTGATGTAATCAACAAAACAAGCTTTTGTAATTAGATACATTATAAATATATGGCTTGTTTTCCCTTTGAGGTTTTTATGGGTTCAAAACCCTTTGAGGTTTTTATGGACATATGAAATTCCAACCAGACACCTAATAGCCTTAACTCGAGTCTCGAGGACGAGACTCCCTTTGAGGTTTTTATAATTGTAACATCCATATTCAAACAAACCCGAACTCGTCCGATTTTGGGTCTAATGAACCTAAAAACGTTGTTGGTCAATGCCAAACAACCTAAAACGGACAATTTATTATGAATCAAAAGTCGTTCGGGCGAAATCGACCGAAAAACGGTCGCATCGTAGAGCGCGCCGTGAAAAGCCGCGACGCAAATTCGGAAGCCGAGGAATAAATCGAGACCATCATGAGATCCGATTCGACGATACGAAACCAACGGAATTGACCGTTCGTCAATCGGAGGTCGTTTAATAATTTTAATTCATAAAATTTAAACCTTAGACAAAATCCGTATCCGAAAATTTCGGGGGTTCAAAACCCAACCGAAAATATATCAATATTATACTCATTGTGATCGTCGTTCTGAGACGATCAAAACAAGCCATTATTCGTCAAAATCCGAGGCCCAAGGTGTAAACATGATCAACTTTTGTATAAAAAAAAGGAGAAATATAAAAGCAGTAGATATATATTTTATTTTCTGCTATTGTACAGTAACAAGCAGACTCCGTTTTGTATAGTCTTAAAAATATATATATTTGATTGATTTTAATTATGCTGTACAGCTGTCTGTACAGTAACTCCCTCTTCTCTCCACATGGCATTTTTTTAGCCCATTTGGCAAACCAAATGCTACTTCTCATCTTATATATATAACGCACAAATCTCGTTTCCATTCAGCCGTGATTCCCTTCCACCTTTTCTACTGAAGCAAATCCCAACGTGGGAAGATCTCCCCTTCCTTCTATTTCTACCTAATTCCCAATTCCAACTTCTTGAAGACCAAAAGAAGCTCCAGTGATTCTCCATTCTTATTCGATGCATCCAACGGACAAGCAGCTACTGCAGATCAACCTCAACTGAGAAGCAGTTGCATCCTCATGTTGATTCCCTGGAACCTCAAATCTGCTGCATGCAACTCACTCCCTTCAAATTTGAAGATCAAGAGTACAATCCCCTCTCCCTTATTGCTGCCATGCATGCACATTAGACTAATCATATGTACAAACCTATCTCACTCCTTCTTGCTACCATGCACATGCAATATCAACTCTTCTTTCTTTTAACATTTATATAAATAGTGGTGTTCTGCAGTTTCAAAAAAAAAAACACATCAACTTTATCTCTCACAAATCTGCTCCTTGTTCAAAAAAAAAAAAGACAAATATACGTCTCCATCTTCTATAATAATTTTAATTGTTTGGCACGACATTAGAGGTTTTATAAATTTTAAATTTCTCTTAGGATTATTCATGTAAATTGAGAGGAATTTACATATAAGCATGAACAGATCGTATTTTTTTCTGGAAATCGGGAAGATATTCCTGTTTCAATTCAACCATTTCTGATAATATAAAGTTATTGCCCTTCCAGAGAGGGTATTTTATCTACTTTTTGGTTTTCTCTCTTTTTTAAGCATTGTTTGATTTTCGAAGAAAACTATGTAAAGTAATATAAGATGGAATTATTACAGGACAAAATTTCGATAAATTATATTGTTCATTTGATTGCTTATAGGAATTTCTTCTAAATGCATTATGCTAATATGAACAAGATAAGGATATGAAAAGGAAGGTTGGATGCTCTCTGTCTGTTATAGGATATTTTTCTCTATGTGAAGATTTTGTGAGATGAGTTATATATACATATACATATATGTTTGAGTATGTTTATAAGTTTTTGCTATTTGTATCTATGTTATTGGGGTTTTAAATATAATTTGTTCCAAATTCAGATCTGGATAATTGCTCCAGAAATTGTATATTTTCATGATCAAAAATTGGGGTTTTAAATATAATTGGTTCCAAATTCAGATCTGGATAATTGCTCCAGAAATTGTATATTTTCATGATCAAAAATTGGAGTTTTGCATATAATTTGTTCCAAATTCAGATATGGATAATTGCTCCAGAAGTTGTATATTTTCATTATCAAAATTGGGGGTTTTACATACATTTTTTTCCAAATTCAGATCTGAATATTTGCTCCATAACTTATATGGTTTCATGATGAAAATTTATGATTTTGCTCAAAATTAATTCAAATTTCAGATCGGAATAGTTGCTTCTGAAATAATATATTTCATGACTAAAATATGGGATTTAGGGTAAATTGTGACAAGCTGGATGGAAATTAAAAGCTATTTTTAAGATATATATATATATATATATACAATTTTGGATTGAAAACTTTAGTTCCTTGAAAAAAAAATGATGATAATCATCCGTGACCCTAAGGACTAATTATCTTCATGAAATCATTCTTTTAAAATACTCTACCAATCATTGAGCACTATAGCGAAGAGTTATTATGAGACACTCAGATCTGATAAGTTTACCACAGAAGGGGGTTAAGAAGGGATTGAGAAACCAAATAAGTATGGTGGTGAATCGGTCGTGACAAATATTAGTGCCAGTCACGGTAACACTTACTATAATAAATCTTTTATGATCTTAATCAGTAACCGCAGGGAACCAATTAGTTTTACTATACCATCCCTAGGATTACTCTCTTATCTATTGATCATTATCAATAAGATCAATAATTCAAGGACATAGATCTATAAAACCAAACACCGAAAAGGTTGAGAAAGATAAAGATGTCAAGAAGATAAGATGTTCAGGAATAACTGATGATAATCATTTTGCCGGTCATGGTGATCCTTGCACCTGACCGTGCGAGGGTGCGGTGACCCTCAACTGGGCGGGAGATAGGAAGCCCAGTTTGGGCAGCGGCCGCCAAGTGCGCGGGTCTAGGATCCCAGTCCCTTTTCAGTTTTTACGCGAGCTCGCAGTGTTTTTACGCCTCGTTGGGATCCAGAATTTAGACCAGTTCCGCCGACCCTGTTTTAGGATGCCCAGGCGGGGGATCCTGGTTTTTCAGCTTTACGTACGAGCTCGGTTGCCCGTACTAGTCGGGCTGTTTTCTCTAGAGCGACTTTTCTAGGGAGTCTCTCTCACCCGTCTCAGTGGCGTAGTCGGGGAGTAGACCTATCCCTCTATTGGACCGCGCTTCCAATTAGAGGGCGAGACGGAAGAGCCATTTATAGGCTTCTTCACCGCTTGAGTTACTTCGCCAACAGACATGGCGATTCTACATCTAGATCATTCATATCTGCATCTACACCATCTGGAGTTGTATCTGAAACATTGGAGTTAAGAGTTAAGAAGTTACGATCAACAGTTAGGGTTAGTAGGAAATGACCATTCTCTCTCTACCTAATGATTTAAATAAATTAGTAGATCTTTCCAAATCATAACTTTTCCATTATCACTCAACAACGTGATCTCTGAATAGATATGTGCTTACACTCAGATACTCATGAATACTCAAGTACTATAAAATATGTCACATGTGGGAAATGCTGGGGTATGGGACAAACATTTGAGATGCTTACAAGTAGCCTGAAAAACCTTTTTCATTGCAAAGTAGAAATAAAGTTTAATTTGAGTTGTTCTTGCCTCTCTACTTGCTTTCTTTTGTAAATAATAAATACCTGTTATTTTATATAAGTTTTTGGGAGGTACCAGCAACCGCTGACGCCTTTTCTTTCCTAACATGTTTGGCAGGCAAACAGCCTGCAGCTCAGTAGCTATACATGCTTCCTGGAGACAGAGTTTATACCCGACGGTATGAATTACTTTGTCTCAGTTTTTGTCCAGATAATGATGTAAATGTTATCTCTTTTGTATCACATTTTGGGATATATATGCCTGTACATGTTGTAAATGGATATGAATATTAATGAAAAGAATTTTGGTGCCATATTGTCTCTTTTACTTGTGGTCATGTATTGAGAATGAATGTCATAGTTGCGAAAAAAAAATTTTTTCCCTGTATTTTGTGACTTGTGCGATTAAACATGAATGATATCTTGCGAATTGCGCGTAAACGGGTACCCGGATCCTGAGGGGTTCACAAGCCTTGTCCCACTATAAGTAGGACCGACTACATGGATTCTTGCTCAAAATCATGTTGATAGATTTAACTATTTCTTTACGATGGATGTCGATTACCTAAAGCAATCCCCACAAGGGTTAAGCGTATAGCATGCACCAGCACGTCACTAAATAGACTAACCCACCAGTAGCCAGGGCACCAGCAATAACAATGAAAAGAAGACAAGCTAAAGGGCATCCTTGTCGAACACCTCTTTGAGGCTAGAAGAAGCCCTCCTCAGGGGGATCAATAACAAAACCGCAAACGATGCAATAGTAACGCATCGCTTCCAATCAATCCATGAGTATGAGAAACCTCCGTTCATAAATCTTTCAAAAAACATGCTCTTGACATGAAATCACTTCCCATCGACCACCATTTCAGTAGCCATGCCAGGTTGTCTATTTGTATGAAGTCATTTGCATCGCAGAAATATTGCCATCCAAAATAAAGTGTAATCTGTTGGAAACACCTTCAACACAATGAGATAAACGATATTGGGCAACACAATGGGCATGAAGTCCTTCACCATCTTGGAAACATTCTTCTTAAACAAAAAGAAAAGAACGGCCTTGTCCACATGATCAAACCCAGAATTACCAATCGAAAACCTGCATAAGTTCAAATACATCCCCTCGCACAACCTCCTAGACTTCTCGATAGAAGCAAACTGGAAACACATTCGAGACAAGGAAGCCATCAACTTCAACCCAAGGTTTGTCATTTGAAGCTCGTCAACCTCAAAAATCTGAGACCCTTCGCTTGCTCATGTAAATGATGAAATGTCAGTCCCTCAGATCGGCTCCTATAACTCTTCTACTCAATAGCTGAAAAATGTTCCACCAGAACCAGACCAACTTCATGGTCACTCTGGTCCTTGCAGCAATTCACCAAAGTCGAATGAATATAATTGCCTCCTCCAAACACAAGATATCGTGTAGAATTTCACAATTGCATACTGTAGAGATATGTTTCTTTACCATTGTGATTTCCTATTTCAGTACCTTTTTCTAATTTCCTGTACTTGTGAACTTCATATGTAATTTACCCATAGGCTACTCTCCTATATAAGAGAGCCTATGGTTCACGGAATAAACAACTCTTTCTATTTTCCCAACATGGTATCAGAGCGGCGGTCCTAGACCGGAGCTCCTGTGCCAAAACCCTAACCCTAAACCCCACCGCAAGCCCTTCTACGTGCCGCGCCACCTCGGATCTCGAACCCCCAATCGTCGCGCCCCACCTTCGCACGCCCTTCACGTGTCGGGCTCTGCCTCCTCGCGTCGTGCCCCGTGCAGTGCCGCACTTCTCCTCCTCTGTGTCGTGTTACGCCGCCCTCCGCCTCCCCTGTGTCTCAGGCCCGAGGCATCGTCGCTGTGTTTTGTACATAGGCCACCCCTGTCGTGCACCGTGCCCTGTATCTAGACCTCGGGCATCGCGCCTAGGCCGTCGATACACGTTGACTAGGTTTTGTTAACCTAGTCATCTAGGCATCATTGTTGTCTAGACTCTCTCATCGACTCCTCCTGTTGATGGGTTTGGTTGCTTGAGTCTACACATGCAACCGAACCCGTGAATGTCAGTGTAGACAACTGTCTATCCAATCTACAATCCTAGTCTCCCATTATCATCATGTAAGAAATCAAGGCTAATATTCCCTCCACATGCGCCTTTAGAGGTCATGCGCCTATCGTGAAGATGGATGGGTCGAACTACGGACTGTGGGCTATGCAGTTCATGAGTATGATGAAGTCTACCGGTAAGAAACGCATTCTTACCGAGGAAGAGCCTGCTGAGTAGACTGGGATTAACGCCTCATGGGAGGCAGATGATGCATACGCCAAGGTCTAGCTATCAGGAACATTAGCAATTGAGAATGCTCATGATATTCTCCATCAGCCTACTGTCAAAGCGATGTGGGATATTCTTGCGGCCACCGATTCACAAGCAAAGAACGAGACAAAGATTTTACAACTTCAGCATGATATCTTCACAATCAAGCAGAATGGATGCCCTCTCCACTCACTATATACATCTTTGCGTGGAATGTTCGAGAAGCTCTATAGCTTCATGCCCCTCACATCGACTCCTGAGCAGCAGAAGACCTACAGGAATGCCACCATGGTTGGTGTGTTCCTGGCAGCGCTAGATCCTGAATATTAGGCGGCACATTCTCAGGTCTTGGCTGATTCCACGATTCCTCCTATGGAGAAAGTTTTTCGCAGACTTAGTCGGATCACTGTTCCTCATCTACTGCATCTCAGACACCTTCTGCAATGGCAACCTCCCGAGGTCGAGGAGGCCCTTCTCGGTTTCGTGGACGAGGACGGAGGACCTCGCGGCAGAGGAGGCCGAGTTCGTCAGCTATGTACCTTTTGCCATCGTCCTGGACATATAGAGGATACATGCTACTCCAAGCATGGTTTCCCTGCCACTGCTCGAGTAGCTGAGCAGATTGAGCCTCCTGCTCCTCTTTGGATCAACGTTTTGAGGATCTCGTAGCACGATTGAGGGGCATCATACCTTCTTCTGGTCCTGTGACATCTCCATCAACCACTGGGAGTCAGTCAGATGTAGAGGCTTCGGCCTCCTCCAGTACCACAAGTAGTACTTATGCACTCAAGAGCAGTAGTTGACCCCATTCTATAGAATGGATTATGGACTCCGATACCACACATCATTTGTGTGGCGACAAGGGTCAACTCACAGTTTACAGACAGGTTCCTCCAGGACGAACTGTGGTCATTGCAGATGGGACTCATTCCCCATTACTGGACAGGGGGAGATTAGTCTGACACCATCTATGCATCTGCAGAATATGCTACATGTGCCTGATTTTTCTATGAATTTGTTGTCCATTAGTCAGATCACAAAGGATTTATATTGTCGAGTCATTTTTGACCCATTTTCTCACATTTTTTGGGACATCCTTACGGGCAAGATGATTGGGTGTGGATGTGAGCAGGGCGGTCTGTATCGCCTAGTTCGAACTCCCTATGCTGGAATTTCCTCTCTATCTGTTGGACCCGTCTCCCCATTTACCTGGCACCTGCGCTTTTGTCATCTCCCGCTCCAGAAACCATGTCATGTTCTACCTCAGATTTCACCTCACGCGTCCTTTCAATGTGAGGCATGTCAGTTGGGGAAGCATCACCGCTCTACCTTTCCCAGTCGTCAGAGTCAGAGCAATGACTCCATTTTTTAGTTGTTTCATATAGATATTTGGGGTCCCAGTCGTGTTCCTGATCACCAGGGACACAGGTTCTATCTAGTCGTTGTTGATGATTTCTCTCGTTTGTCTTGGGTTTTCTTGTTAAAGAATAAATCTGAAGCTGGAGATGTTATAAAAAAATTCTTTACAGAAGTACAAAATGTCATTTCTGCCTTAGTAAAAATTGTTAGAACTAATAATGCATTGGAGTTTTGCACTTACTATCTCTCCAGTTATTTTTCAACCAATGGAATTATTCATCAAACATCTTGTGCCTATACTTTACAACAAAATGGCATTGCAGAAAGGAAGCATCACCATTTACTTGATGTTACAAGGACACTTTTCATTCAGAGTCATGCTCCTCACTCCTTTTGGGGCGATGTTCTAACGGCATGTTATCTTATTATCGCATGCCCTCGTCTATCTTGGGTGAGAAAATTCCCTTCTCTCTTGCATTTCCTGAGAAGGATTTGTTCTCCCTCACTCCTCGAGTATTTGGTTCGGTCGCATTCGTCCACCAAGTGTCCCCGGGTATTGACAAGCTCTCTCCTAGAGCTGTCAAGTGTGTCTTTGTTGGGTACTCCAGAACGCAGAAAGGATACAGGTGTTATGATCCAATGCGCAGGAAGTATTATGTTAGTGCTGACGTCACCTTTTTTGAGTCAATTATGTACTTTTCTCCTACAGGTGATCGATTGGTGTCTTCTGATACTAGTATACATGCCACCACCAACACCTTTACCTCCCACGTATCCACCACCACCACCCCCTTCACCACCATCATCACCACTTCCGATGCTAACTCAACCTACTATGACGATCCCTGTTCCACCTTTGCCTCACCATTATACCTCCTGGCCTGCTTCTGCTCGTGGTCACTGCTCATCATCTAGCACGCATGAGGTATGTTCTGATAATATTACTTCTAATGATGGGTCTAATGGTCTACCGGCGTAGGATTCTTTACAGGAGGCAGATATAGAAGCTGCAGATTTGGATCTGCCTATTGTACTTCGGAAGCCGAAGCGTGGTTGTGCACATATCCTATTGCATCCATGGTATCCTTTGACCGCCTAACAGGCGATTTCAGGAATTTTGCGGTTGCCCTATCAGCAGTGGATATTCCACGGAATTCCCAATCGCCATACTGAAGTAGTCAAGTCGCCACCACATTTCTTCTCGTGACACTAGTCACACAACCACTGTGTGCACTTGTCGCGACCCCGATTCCCGGGCCGTCGGATCCTCCCATATCTGGATCTGATTACTCAGCAATAATTTGTTCAGCAATCACAACTAACATTCAGAAACAGACTGTAAATAAAAATGCTTAGAAGAAAGTATTTCAACACTTTTCCATTCACAAAATAAAGTTCAGATGATACACTGTCCCACTATAACCATTTACATGTACATCAGCTTGAAAGGAAAATATACAAAAGATTACTAACTACCTTAAAGAAGGTAAAGCTACTGTGGCTGGCTGGATGTCTAGTATGCAAGCTGGATGAATTTTTAAAGTCCTTACGATGGTTCACCGACACTTGTTGGGTTTTCCATAAATCATATGATAGAAATTAGCGAATGCTAAGTAACGAAGAAGAGAAAAGCAAACAAATTGTGTAATTTTGCAAAACTTGTTATCACAAAAGTTTTCGTTCCTTCTTGTTAATTTAAGTCATATTCCTTTCTATTCCACATCAGGGATTAGTCCAGGGGAACCCTACCCTTCTTGGACTCCGAAGCTGTGGATACTTCGAGATTGGAGATTGCGTTGATCTTGGTAAGCTTATGTCGCCGCACGTCGCCTCAACCAATCCTCCAATACTACCCTAACAATTTCCTTTTCTTTTATTAACTAGGGTCTCAACCCTCGGTCTCGAAAACAAATGAGCACACCGTCCTCGAGGACTCGGTTGCTTAAAACCTCATGCTAACATTTAATCATATAACCTAGCGGCTTTAAATACATATTATCGTGACCCAGCCGCTATTGAACCACCCGTGCCTCCACATGTCACGACCACATCTTCCGTCATTCAACCCGAAGATATTGGCTCCCGGTACCACGCGTTGCAAATAATTCATTTCGTGCGCACTTATCATAACAGGGCAACCGTGTACCACCTAAGTCGGGAAATGTCAATACGGGTTCCTTCCGACAAACCTACAGGTTGCATGCCCGACCTGTAGTTCTACTCCCAATCATCCTTAACGTGACACACGATCCTTTTCAGGATCTAACTCAAACCACATCAATTCCCATGATGTAATTCTTTCGTTAAATTTTCAACTTGCATAATCAACAACACTTAGTATAGACTCACATATATATTATTCATAACCATATATACTCGTATTTATGCCTATTTTAACTCCAAAACCCTAACTTTCAAAGCCATCGCATCGATTTGATGCTTAAACCTTATTTTAATGGGAATCACAAAGCAACTGTTCAGACTTTTTCAAAAAGGGATATTTACCCAGCAGACCCTCAAATCTTTCGAAATTACCTCTACGACCTTTGAAACATCATAATTCCTCCCACGACCCCGTAATCTTGCTCCGTCTTACCCCACGAACCCTGCCGTTAAATTGACACATCTTGAGTTAACTTCATTGAGTTAAAAACGAGTTAATCTAACCAATCCGTGATCGGACGGCTAAAGCAACCAAAAGCCTCTTCCATCTCTCCTCCCTCATCGAGGGCATTTTCTTGGCCGGAGGAGGTGTGCGTGAGGGGGCGTGGCACTTCGGCTCGACCTGAGCTGGGGCTGGGCTGGAGGAAGTTCATGGAAGGGAGGAGGTTGGCAACGGCCTGGAGGGAGGTGGGGGGCTTCGAGAAGGAGAGGCTTCAAGCGCTGGGGGCTCCGGGGGTCTTCGAGCACTGGGAGCTTCGAGCACCGCGCACTGGGAGCTTCGAAAAAAAGAGACAGAAACTTCGATCTCCGTCCTGCGGATCGCGATGTGAATCAAAAGAAGGGAGCGGGGCAGTTGAGATCGAAGGAGAAGGGTGGCGTCTCGCGCTGCATCACCTCATTCTCCTCCGATATCTGCCTCACGACGGGCCTCCCGAACACGAACAGGTCCGGAGAATCGGATGAAGGGGAGGGGGCGGGGGAGAGCGAGAGCGTCACCGACGGCGCGTCGGCGGAAGGGAAATTCGTCTTGGCCTTGGGCCCGCGGAGGGATCGGGCGGCGTCGTCGTAGGCGCGGGCAGCCTCCTCGGCGGTGTCGAACGTGCCGAGCCACTTTCGCGTCTTCTTCCAGGGATCGCGGATCTCCGCCGCGAAGCGGCCCCACGGCCGCTTCCGCACGCCGCGGTAGTGAGCGCCCGGGCGCTGCGCGGCGGCGGAGGCCGCCGTATCGCAGGACTGGAGGGTCTCCACGACCATCGGCGGCAGCGAGCTCTAGAGAGAGAAGAGGACGTGGTGGAGTTTGTTGGTGTGCAGAGAGGGAGAGATGTGAGGAGGTGTGGGCGGAATGAGACGGAAGTTGGGGGTCGTGTATATATAGGGGAAGTGGACGGTGGTGGGGTCACCCCACCTTGGACGGGAGTTTCCGCCGCGCACACGAGGAGCTTCGAGCGGCCGCCGGGAGGAGGGCCAGGAGATGTTGGGTGGTGGGGAAAGGAGGCGGCGGGAGGAGGGGGTGCCGAGGGTGAGGGCAGAGTCGGGAACGAGGAGGAGGAGGAGGAGGAGGCGGCGGAGAGGAGGGCCATGGAGGGAAGAGGTGTTGGGTGGTGGGGAAAAGGAGGAGGGTAGAGGGAGTGGCAGTGAAGGTAAATTCGACAAATAAAATAGGCATAAGATAAAAGAATTTAACGGAATCTGGTTAGTTTTAACGGGTAAATGGATGGGGGTTAACCACAGGGTTTATTGGGTAAGGGTTAGCAAGATTACGGGGTCGTGGGAGGAATTACGATGTTTCAAAGGTCGTAGAGGTAATTTCGAAAGATTTGAGGGTCTGCTGGGTAAATATCCCTTTCAAAAATAGTCAAAATTAGGATTCATTATAGCACAGAACATAAAATCAAGGATTTCAATAATCTCGTTTGAAAACCCAACAGCAAAAGGAAGGATTTCGTTACCTAATCGAGCTCTCTCTCGTGTATGCAAGGCTTTATCGTATTTTAATTTTTTGAAAGGCTATTTTAAGGCTCCTGAAAAGATCGAATTTCATTTTCGTATCAAAAATGCTAAGAACTGTCAAGAACGCCAAGAACATATTTTCGCTTAAAATTTCGGTAGAGTTTCCCCTTATATTGGGACATATTTCTCGGAAAATTTCGGCAGAATTTCCCCTTATATCGGGACATATTTCTCGGAAAATTTCGGTAGAGTTTCCCCTTATATCGAGACATATTTCAAAATAAAAACGAAAAGAGTTTCCTCTATAAAATCAATCGAGAGGAAAATAACAACGAAACTGAAAGAATATACTCAAATAACAAGAGATGAAGAATCGGTAGACACCACACATCTTAGGTGAGTGAACGTATGACGAATCACAGGGTCACTGACGTGCATAGCCGCCCGCACCTAAGTAGGGTGTTACACAGATTTCCCCTCAAACCACAACAGGAAAATGAATCGGAAAGAAATATGAATCAAGAATAAAACTTGGAAGAAAAGGAGAATGAATTGAAAGCCTAGCTTACTAAGCAAACTAAGAGAGGATCATACATTTCTCCTCCTCGTTCTCCCGACAGCGCTTCGCTAGCGCTCCTTCCTCGCCTCCCACTCCTCCTCCCGACCTCTCGAGCCTAGCCCTTGTGGTGATTGTGGTAGTGGAAATCGTAGAGAATGAATATGAAGGGGGGTCTATTTATAGGCTCCCGAAAACCACTAACCACGGTTAGAAAACCATGGTTTAGACCTTAACCATGGTTTAGCGGTCCATGGTTTTGTCCCATGGTTTTAGTCAAAACTTAATCCCGAACTTGGGCTTAAGTTAGAACATTCTAGAGGATTCTAGATTCGCTAATGACGCTTAATTAACACTAATCGTGACTAACTTTCACTAATCACGATTTAACTTTCACGGCTTACGCTTATCTTTTGTTAACTATTGATTAGTGTTTGCTAATGATCATTAGCGGTTTTCAATTCGTCATTAGTTTCTTTAATCATGTTTAATTAATCTTAATGACAGTCATCATGGGTTAATGACATCTTAGCATTCCTTACTTCTTTTTCATCTGAAAATCATAACAATTCGAAACGAAGTCCGATTCACATGAAACAAATTTCGTTGGTTTTCTCTTGACGAGCCGGATCTTATTATATAGGATCCGAGATATGCCAAGTTCAAGGCTTTACAGCACTAGACAAGACCCATTCTTGCCGTTCAACTTCTAATGTTTTCTCTTCAAAAAAAATCCTAATGTTTAGGTGACAATGGAACAGAAGTGGTGGAAACAATGCACATTGCTCCCTGTTGAGTTTCTTGATCTGAATACAATCCAATACAATTAGCAATCACATACTGTTAAGGATATCTTATAATCCATCAACAGATACATACTCTCAATTTCCAAACTATTTACATTGACCTTCCATGACCCTTTTTGGTAGATTAAATTAATTAGGAGTCAATTAGATTCGTTTAGAGTCAATTAGGATCATTTAGGATTCTATTTGAATTCGAATTTGATTCACTTTCTATTTTTGTAATTCCACCCCTCCTATATAAAGGGGTTGGTAGTATATTGTAAAGGACGGTTCATATTATATGAAAAATCAAGTTTATCTCATTATCTCTCTTTCGTTATTTCTCTCCCTCAACGTGGTCTTCACGATTCATCTCCAAAATCCCGCGTAGCCGACGCGTTTTCTCCTTATCCTACCCCTCGCTAAATTTCTTCTACCAAAAATTATATTTTTCCACCGTTGGATTTTTTCGTCTGCATCAACCACCCTCTTCCTATTTCCCAAGTTAGATCATACCATCAATCAATCAGTCTCAAGTCTTTCAGTATTTCTTAGTATTGCCCCATCATGCATATGTTCATGGTGTCGTAGACAAATCAGGACTTAAAATCCAATAAACTGATGTTGATAAAAAAGCTAACGTTGTCCATTTATGATTTACGATATAACTCTCACTATCACTTTTGTGCGAAGTGCACCTCTTTCACTTGCTTTCTTTAAAATGGTCCATTCCTTGAAAGCATTTCCAGCCTCATGCTCAGTGATGAATCTCAATCATACTATAATCTAATGGTTAAACTTTGTACATAAAATGGAAGAAGTCCTCAACCAACAGACTTTAGACTTCAGTTGCTAGCAAAGTAGCAAACTCTATGTTCTCACCATGTGAGAGGTAACAATACCTGTCTCAGCTTCATAAACAGAACCCAATTAGTAATTTTCTCAAGACAAAAACTAGCGGTTTGGCGCGAAAGCTCGAGCCTCCTGCTATGCAGGATCCAACAAGCCAACTAGGGTTAGGCCACTTTAAGCCTATTTAGTGCAGGCTAATCATAAATTATCGTTTTTACAATAGGTTCTTCGACAATAATTAAGATGTAAAATTACTAAGCAACTGGCTTTCAAGATGCATACATAGAACTAGGCAACACGCATTTCACAACATTACATTACGTAACAACACGAGACAAGGTTAGCAAAACTTAGAGCCCGCACGCGGGACGAATCAAAACCAGTAACGTCCACAATCAAAATGCAGGTCGCTAATGGGAAATAACACATAATAGATCTTCCAAATCCGCCGCCACTTCATATTATTCAAAGCCAAACAAATATCCATAGATCATCCCAAATTTCAGAAAAAAATCGACAACTAGACTGTTGTTGACATCAGCGCAATCACGAACACGATCCGCATTAAAAACGGGTTGGAGAAACTGGAATCGGAAGGGATCTACGCACCAGTCAGTGACGCCCACTTGATCTTCGTAGAGAGCGAAGGAGATAGAGGAGGAATAGAGCAGAAGCGCGAGGGCGAGTCCCAAAACCCTAATCGCCATGGGCGCGATCGGATCGTGGGGGGAAGAAGGCGGGGGATGGCCCTGTGATTGCCTTCCGTTGGAATCCTGCTGCTAACATGGGACTTCACGGCTCAGGCTTTTTGCTAGCGTGTGCCCATTTGCAAGAGCACATCGCATCGGAAAGTTTGAGTGGGTTATGTTAGTTTTTGTTAAGTCACTTGACTAATGCAGATTTGATCTCAGATTTCCCATATATTGTGCTTATTACATTTTAAATATTAGTACTGATTTATTATTATCATTTTTACATGGGAAAGATTTATGATTTTTACATGTAAAAGAATCTATATATCTTATATAAAGTTCGATTTTTCTCCCATTGATTGCTATATATAAAAGAATCTATATATCTTACATGTAAAAGAATCTATATATCTTATATAAAAGAATCTATATATCTTATGTAAGAGAGGCTATCTTCAAATGATTGTGGGTCTTCTCTTCTTCCGCCCATCCCTCTCCATCCAACGATCTTTGTTGCTTTTATCTACATCTTTCTCTCTCTTTCCACTTACACTCTCTCACTCTTCAGTGGCTCTCTATCCTCCTATCAATCTTTTCTCTCTCAATGCACCCATCTATAATCCTCTTTAAAAACCCATCGAAAATAATCTGTCTATACCCACCTACTAAAAATGTTATAGTTACATATCATTTTTATTTTGATTAAATTTCTTAACAATTTCTTAAGCATATTAATATTCTCATATATTACTCATGTGTAATATATCTAAGTGGAAGACATTATGTATTTTTTAACTTTTTGCTATTGTAATACACGACGTTATGATCACACCCAAATAGATGAATAACATTTAAAATTTCTAATCATAAAATATATTTGGGTTAGACGTTAAAGAATAATGAGGTAGATTTTAATTCCATTTGGATATCAATTTTTTGTTTATCATTATCAATTTTCATTGCGTATATTGCAATTTAAATCAAGATATATGAATGCTCAGAATGATAATTCTTGATCCGTCCACATTATTTCGAAACTGGAAATTAAAATGTGTTTAAGTTAGATTTTAACTTTATAGCTCAATATGTACCATCTCAATCTAAAAATATAATATGTTTAACCTGACATAAAGTATGGATTATATTTTTATATCAAATCTTATATACACAACAATGGATATAAGTTAAATATTTTCTAGAAATGTTAGTATTACGCTCTCATGGTACAAACAAATATTTATATCAAAATTATATAGAATAAATGAAGGTAAATATAGTGTTAGGCTCACTTCTATAATTGTTTGATATCAAATATACGTATCCATTAGCATTGAAATAAAAATGATTGCAACGATTTATCTTCTTTGTGCAAAACTCTATAAAAAAGTTTGATCCATGATGCTAGAATTTAACTTGACATAAACTATGGATTATATTTTTTATATCAAATCTTATATACACAACAATGGATATAATCAAGTTAAATATTTTCTAAAAAAGTTAGTATTATGCTCTCATGGTATAAACAAATATGTATATCAAAATTATATAGAATGAATGAAGGTAAATATAGTGTTAGGCTCGCTTCTATAATTGTCCGATATCAAATATACGTATCCATTAGCATTGAAATGAAAATGATCGCAACAATTTATCTTCTTTGTGCAAAGCACTATAGAAAAGTTTGATCCATGATGCTAGAAGACATGAACGGCAATTATAAAGAGTTAGTAGATTAACACGACAAGAAAATGAGTCCACATTGATGTAATATTATGTTAAATATATAACAGCACATGTTATCCTTCACAAAATCAATTTTATAATATGATTGTTCGGCATATATGTTATTGTAAATATATATTTAATTGAGGACGGGGAGGCTGCTGCATGTAGCAGCCAACGTGGCTGCTACATGTGGCACTTTCCCCAATTTTTTTTATTTTTTTTTAAAAAATTAAACCATGAATATTCATCTATATATCCCTCCTACATTCTATAAAAATTTCATCAGAAAATGGAGACTCCTATGCCCTCCATCTAGAACAGGTCGATTACAGCAAAATTCAGACCGTTAAAAAATACCGGTCTAGATGGAGGGCATAGGAGTCTCCATTTCTGATGAAATTTTTATAGAATGTAGGAGGGATATATAGATGAATATTCATGGTTTAATTTTTAAAAAAAAATAAAAAAAATTGGGGAAAGTGCCACATGTAGCAGCCACGTTGGCTGCTACATGCAGCAGCCTCCCTTTTCTCTATTTAATTATATGACATGCACAACAAAATATATGGAGTTATATATAAATATATGTTGTATATATTTAATTACATGACATACACGACAAAATATATGAAGTTATATATAAATATATGTTGTTACAGTGATTTAAGTATTTAAGTATGTATTCTTTTCTTAGCGAAAGCTTTAACTATTATAGACTAACGCATAAGAAGTTATCGAATATATTGTTTATTATCCAATTACAATATTTGAATATTGTTTAAACAACATAGTGAGCTAACATATGTTAAATTCAAATATTCCTTATTTCCGCAACGAAGTGCGGGTTACCAACTAGTCCTTAATAACATTGGAAAGTGGTCAGCGAAAAAGATTCTCTGTTGTTGTGTCGCGATTCTGCCATGTGATATTGATATCACATTTCAAGGTTGCATTGTGTATAATGCATTTGGAAAAAGGCAATACGAAAAATAACCCCGCGGCAAAAAAAAACAAGCATGCTTGTTGTTTCTACATCTTACTGCTTTGGCATCTAGAGGAATGGAATATATCTTATTTCCTAACCATAATAATATTATTTTAATATAAAAGTATTCCATCAACAACAAACATTGATCTTTGACATGATTAATTAATTTTGAGTATTCAGTGACAATTTGTCGTCGCAACTAACAAGGTACCCATTGCACTAATTATATGATCACAAGTTTAAGGAGAAAACAACTAACAATTGCAAAGTCGTATAATATGACAACAGCAATAGCTACTTGAAACAAATAGAAACACAAGCTCATTCCTTTCAACAAAGACAATCAAAGATGTCATTTGAGAGTTCTCTTTTAAAATAATAAATATTTAATAAATAAAAAAAATATCTACATGTATCCTATAATTTCCTCCTACGAAAACACCAGCGTAATATGAGGACATTCGAATGGCATCAGTATGACGACTTGATTAAATTGAATTATAGTGGATAACTATCATCCACTGCATTGTTGAAGTCTGGGATCTATTTGGTTACTGGGTTGGGGTGGGATGAGATATCCTCCTTTGAATAGTAGCTGTTTGGAGGATTGGGAGGGTTGAATGATAATTGTGATGTGATATTTAATATGTGATATAGTTAACTTTTTAATGATTATAACATATTTTTTATGTTAGTAAGTTTATTTGAACATAGTTAAAAAATATTATACCAAAGAAATTATAGGGTCAATACAAGCAATCCCAACCCAGAAATGCAGGGTTGGAGCTAAGGTATGTCAAGGTACCCCGGTGTACCCTGGCAACCAAACAAGCCCATGGCAACGGAGTTTGGGCCAGGGTAGCATGTGCAACAACCACTCCTTTGTATTCTTCTCCAGCATGATACTTTGTGAGATTTTACCAATATAAAGTAATTCTTGTTCATGCATCTCTACGTGATGGATGGATTGGATCTCCACCACATACTCGAGCACGTTCAAGGATGTTTTCTCATTTCTGTCTATCTCATTCTCATGCACAACCATATCGTATGGGGCAACTTTGGAAAATTGGATTACCGATGGTTGCCCCATTTATCTCTTTGCTTATATAGTAATCACTCCACATTCTTATAGGGTCGGATCAATGTCTCTGACATAAATGATAAGCTTCATCTACACCTATATCAGCTACGACAAAAAAATACACTTAAACATATCATTTTGATTTTCATCCAAAATTAAAATTGATATGATATGACACTCATATTATTTGCCAACATTGCCCTTATTCTCCCAGGAAATTTCTTTATGATATGTAGATACCAATCTATGCAATCGTCAATCACACATTGGATCATGGATGCACTCTTCAGCTTCTTGTCGTCCATTTCATGGATGCACTCTTCGTCGTTTAGTTCGATCAGTGCCAACTTTCCCTTCAAATATAAGGTATATAAAACATCGTGTATATCTCATGCTCATTGTATTCCTTATTGATCATTAAACCGACACATCATTTGGTTTTGGATAATAATGCTTGATAATATGAAAATAAATAAATGAAAACTTAACTTTTAAATATCTCCTGACCCCCCAAGTTGTAGACTACTAATGAAGCAATGACATCATGACCATAGGTTTGTATAACCATCCTATACGGTATGTTGTCAAATTAGAATGCAACATATGGAACGGTCAATCAAATAAATTAGTTCAACACTTGTTATTAACTAGATAAGTGTACGTTAAGGTCGAACATAAGAAAGAAGATAAACTCACTTGTAAAAAGAGAATAATATCTATAATAATTTTATAGTTTTTTATTTTTAATCTTGTCTTTCTTCTTAGTTTTTAAATTAGAGAACACATAATAAAGATAAAAGGAAAAATATTTAAGATATAGCTAAAGAAAAGAAAAGGGGGAAATATGGGTTTTCTTATATCAAAAGAGATGAGAATAATATAATAAAAATAAAGATAAAATATTATTTTAATGAAAAAATAGTGTTTTAATTTTCATATTTTGCAAATGATTTATGGATATTTTTAAAGCAATAGAAACTAGAAATAAAAAGTATTTTTTGGAAAAAAAATTGGGAAGATAAGGGAACTTTACAAATAGGTTTGATGCACGAAAATATGGATAAAGTAAGGTAGGCTTTTTCACGAAATATGTATCAAATGAGGATTCCAAAAAATTATGATTATTTAGGATTTTATATGAATTTTAATGATATTACTTAGTTTTTCAATGTTTTTTTGATTTTAGGTTGTAAAGAAAATATAATTATATTGATTTTTAGATATGTTAAACTAGACGATAAAATACAATCATTGCATTTTCTTTCATAAATTTTTGGCAATAAAGTGAGTGAACTAAGAATAAAATAATATACAAGCATAAAAACATTTGATTTCTAGAAAAATAATAAAATTTAATGATTTTTTTCAATAAGAATCACTTAGGTAGTGTTCACGAAAGATTGACCATAGCTATTTGTAGTTCTGAAAAATGATACAAAATGTACTTAAAACAAATCAAGCAAGTAAATTCAGGAGCTAATTTTAGGGAGCTCAAATGTTGATGCATCTCAATGATTTTTGGCATGCAATTAGATCATCATCTAAACAACACAAATATGCATGCCAAATTTCATCACAAAAGATATTCCTATGAATTAATATGGATTTATCAAGCTAAAAAGTGCATTTTTCAATAATTCATCATGAATCCACATAATTGTTCAATATTATATAGATATTTAGTTCAATAAGCAAACAAAATGGGTTTCATTAAAAAAAGGTGCAGTGATGTAAGAGTTATGAGAATTCAAACATAGGAATGGTAATGCAAAAAGCCCAAATATGGATGAAGCTCAAAGGCAATGAGAGGACCTATTTATGAATCTCTAGAGTTTCAAACGGTGTACATGCAAAATCCTAAACCCTCATGAGAGGCACATGAGGCATTGTTGGGCAGGGACCTTAGGTGCAAACATCAAACATTTAGAGGCATTCAAGCAATTAAACTAGTCATGTGCCAAATGTATGCGACTCATCTTGGCGCATCAACGATGGAGACACACAATCGGTGCTTGATCGTGTGATGCCTTTGACTCAGAGTGTTGCAACTAGAGGCATTATATAGGCTTTGTTTAACATTGTTAATCGTGGACAATGGGGATAAGAGCAAACAAGTAAATCAACAGCCACTGTCTCGTCCTCTTCTTCATAACGAAACTCTGATGCAAGAGATCATCTTCAGATGCTTCGTATGCATGAAATGCTTCTCCGTGGACAAGTTTCAGAGACAATCTTACTTGGTGGTCATGAAAAGTGAGATTTAGTCTCAAATCCAAGGGAATCAGAACGAGAGTGAAAGAAGGATGTAAATGCGTATCCTGACGTTTGTATATGACGTAGGACAAAGATACTTTGACCACAAGTTGGTTAAAGGATAGGAGGGTGCGGAAAAGGATATGGAGAAGCAAAGAGTCAGCTAGGGTGCCATGGTGTTGAATCAAGGTGGTAAAGGAGGTGCGATGTGGTGGTATCACTATGAAGAAAAAGAAGCGAAGAAATGAAGATGAATAGGTAGAGAAATGGGAAGAAAAGGGTATACCGAAAAGCCAATGATGTTCATCAATGATGGAATTCATTCTTAACATACCTAAGGTATTCACCTTAGTGTTTGGCATCCACTATAAAGCTCAATGATGAATCCATAAGTCATCTACTTTATATGAAGATCATTCCAAAAATCCCTTGTTAATTAACTAATAAAATCCTCTAAATAGATTAATTAACATTCATGAACAGTGCAAGAAAACTGGGCTAAAATATGTAAATAAATAAGCATGGTTTTGCCTGATTTGAGCTTATCATTTTATGTGTAAAAATATCACCTTTTTATCTTAATTATTCTTCTATTTGCATTCTTTGAGTTTTTAACTAACATGGCATTAAGAAACAAAACCTAAAAAATCTTAAAATCAGAAGAAAATGAAAAAGATTTGAACTTGTATATATTATACATATATTAACTTATGTGTCTTTATTGTATTGTTTTCTAACTTGTAAAAATTTCTAAAAAAATATATTAGTATTGTAAATATGGATATGTATTAATCTACAAATTAAAACCTAACTAAAAATACAAAAAATACAAAAATATAGAAATATAAGGGTTAATTATGAAATTACTACACATACAAAAATGTATTTTGTACAAATGACTTCGTTTTCCTTTTGACCCCTCATGAAAGTTGTAGATGTAGATCTCGTTGAGACCAACAACTTTCATGTTGAACATTTTTTTATTTCCTATTTTCTTTTAATTTTCTCTCTAGTCAACCACCTGGTCAACATTTCACGCCCCGTGGCCTTCAACCACTTGCCCATATCAGCACCCAGTCACCTCCAAAATGTTGACCCGATCCTCACCTTTTGTCTTCTAGCGCACCCATTTCTGCACGTAGGATCGGATCAGATCTAACGGCCCCACAACCATCCCTCTTCGCCCCCTCCTCATGTACGCCTCAATCCTCGCGTACGCCTCAATATGCTCTTCTCATGAGAGGCACGTGTCCCATCTCCACCACCCCTCAGCCGTTGGATCTCAACTGGTCCAACAAGATATGTATGCCATCCCCTACCTCCAACATCTATTGAGCCCACTCCTCTATGCCTCCTTTGCCCCATGCGACTTCAATCGCTCCCCCATCTAACCTCCCTCCTCTGCTGCTCTAGGCCTATCATCTCCACCACTCCTCCCCCGTCATCACACAACTGAAACCCTATCCGTTACATGAAACTACATCTGATCCCTCTTTCAATCTACCCTCTATTACATGTAACCCCCACCCCCTTCACTCATTGAAAGCCCTTGCCGCCATCTCGGTTGACTGTTTCCCCATTGATCCTCTTCCTTCATTAGTTGTTACTCCATAACCTCGCTCTATAAAACCCAACAGTCCCCATTCTTTTTCTCAATTTGTTGATCTCTAATCTTCAGACATCAAATGAGAGAAAGAGCGAGAGTCAGGTAGCGGCTGGTAACATCGACCATTGACTGGACCCCTTCCGGTGAAGACACTCTTTTAGGCATGATCTAGAGTTACTTGACCTATGTTGTTACTCCAAATAGTTGAGCTTCTTCATGACTCCGCTGACAGTTGAGGCAATAATCAGGAGTGAGGATGAGTCCCTCCATTTCCCATGTGTTGAGCAAACTTTCTTCTATGTATCTCTTCATAATGTCTTTATGTTTCTTCATCCATTTTTTCTACACACTCATCTTCTTCTTCTATGATCCGAGAAAACCCATCTCCCCTTCCGATGAACCCCTCACAATCCTCAACCACCCCTCGTTCTTATCTACCTCATCAGATCTTCCCTCTCATACAATCCCACATTGAAGGCTCAGGTCCCTATCCTACGCGTACATCATAAATCTCCAACTGATTCTCCATGTTATGTTGTACTTGGTAAAGGACCAAACCACCATGTTTGGGTCCCTCTCATTCGTAGGTGCACTGGAGGATAGAGGAGCTCATTTGAGTTCCTTGAGCTTCAATCAACATCCCTGACCGACGTCGAACCGAGCATGTGTCGCTTCGAGTTGAAGCTACAATTCTCAAGAGGAGAGGGCTCTCATCAGAGCGCATCTCTTGCTTCGTCGTTCTTCACTAGGTGCTCAATTGAATAGAGGAGGAAGGAGAAGCATAGTTTCTGTTAAATCCCATTGATCCAACAACCTCGATCGAAGCTTCTTTGGATGTCATATCAAAGCATCAAAGTGCCTCTCAATGTTAGATTGGTACCCAACCAAGCTTCTTAGTTTGTTTGGGACCGAGCCAACATGGAGGACCTCCTCAGTCCCGATCTACAGCCTTTGACCGAACCTCCAGGGTCATGTGTCTTCTATATGTATTCTGGAGAATTTCCAAGGGAGGTTCATGTTAGTTCCGATATTTAGAGAAAGGCCCCCGTCTAGGGAAAATTATAAAGGGGCCCCTCTAGCTATTATTAATTGCATATAAGCCCCTTTCTTGTCCTTTTTGTTATACAATTTTACATTTTCATTTCAATTTAGTCCATGTATTTTTAATTGAGCATAACTTTATCATTTGGACTCTAATTTTTGCATATAATATGTCACTTTGATTCTCTTTGTACCCACTTTCATAGTGTATGTTAAGTGACTTAATCAGAGCCTGCTTGATGCTAAATTTTTACTTGGATGTTAGTTGGATCTATGGAAGCTATATTGTGAGGATTTTTTACAAATCTTTTGAGATAAGCAGATCTTTATGCATGGGCTTAATAGAGGAGGCTTGAATAATGTATTCTCCTGATATTTAAATAACAAAATCATTTCTTTTTGTGGAATTGAGTATTGCATGAAGTTTGGGGGTCATTCTAACTTGATCATCTTAAATTTTGAATGACTTCATATCTTACAAGTTTGATTTTTTATTGATAAATATTTCTTGGATTCCCATTTAGATATGTGAATTATTTTATGGATTTGATTGATCATAGAATTTGAGGATTGAATCTTACTCAACTTTGATTCTTTCTTTCATGCATTGTTTTTTGACATAGAAACTAGCATTACAAATAATTGAATGCACAGATTAATTTAAACTGAGCAACTAAAGAACTGATGTTCCCTGAGATCGACCTTGGTACATTTACCAAGTAAGATAACTCCGTGTATTCAAAATTGCAATATTTGTTGATCTGATTCCCACCTCCTACATTACAACAATTCAGTATTTTCAAAGAGGTGGACTTCTGTCCACCAAATTGCGCCATTGCTAGGGAACAGAGTAGTTTTAGAGTTTTAAAACAATTTTTTTAATTATTCATTTGTAATACTAATCCTTGTGTCAATTTTCTTTCATAGTTCCTTTATTTTTCTTGCATTATTTTATTCACTGCATTTCTCTCTTACTATAGATTCTAACCGCACATTCTCTCTTTGCAGATCTAGCTCGGAGCATTTTCTAAGGAAAATCTAAGGATCTGCAAGGAGAAGTTTTAATTTTAATGAGAGAGACTAGCTTAGATTTTATTTTCATGTGTTTTCTTTTATTCTCAAAGATCTTTTTGAACTCCATTATATGTAATAAACATGATCGAACTCTTTGTGGTGTGTCATGCATGTTTCAACCCCTTTTGTGCAATTAGGGCTCGACTTGAGTGACGCAGAATTAGGTGCACCCGATAACTTATATATTTTTCTTATTGTGCTCGAAATTGTAGGCCACACTTCTCACTAACAAGATGTACTAATAGATCATTCTGATTTAGCCAAAAATTGAACTCAAAGTCTTATGCTAATAGAATTATCTACTTAGGGTGGTTTTTAATGATGCATATTCGTGTAGTGTAGATTTTTAAATTCCTTGTATTGCACCTCGCATGAAGATAGCGAGGAGCCACTGTAAGTCTTCTGACTGAGCATTGATAAATGCCTGACTACCCTTGTTAATTCAATGGGATTAATGATCGAATTAAATTTCGTCGTTCGTTGCAGTCGGGTAATCGAGAACTTGTCAAAAACCACTCGGATCAATGTTCAATTAGTTTCAAGCGGTAAATTTATTTTACTTGGACAAGCCCAAGGTCGAACTCAGGGAGGCAACTGTCTCCTTAGGTAAATTTTCAGTTAATTCCGATGCCAGAGTTTCAGAAGAATATTTTTGTTTTTTTGTGATTTTTTATGCAACTACGAAGACACAATGCAATTTCAAGCCAAATTTTAAATTAAATCAAGAATGTTAATTAAACGAAGTTCAAAATTAATGAAACTTGGCCAGAAGACGATATGCGATGAGACTAAGTCACTGCAATTTTTTGGAATTTTGAGACTCTAATTGAAGTAGATATGAATTTAATATGAATGCAGGTAATTTTTGCAAAGTTAATTTTAATAAATACCAAAGCACATTATTTTCAGGTACAAAAAATTATCCTAGATAAGTCTAAGTAAGAGGATTCCAGGAAAATTAATAAACTTAAAAATGATGCAAATTGGACTTATTAAAAATTAATTAGGCAAAACACTATTTGATTTATTCATGCCTCCTGATGCGTGCAAATGCTATCATTTTTGGGCATAGTGTAGAGCAACTTAAACTAAGTCTAATGTGATTTTATGGTGATTTTTGAAGCATCAAATAATTTAATAATTAATTTAAAGCATACAACAGGCAAAATATGTCAAATTCCATGAAAATAATATTTATTAAATTCAATGCGGCTCACAAAATATGACACATATCACAACAGATAGAGCTCAAGTTAAACTACAACTAACAATTTTTGGAATTTAAAAATAATGAGAAATGGACACTTAAATATGCGTGCAAACACAGGGACCAAAATGCAAGACAGAAAATTAAAATTGCTTAAAGTAAAACGTGCATACAGGGACTAAAGTGCAAATACATATAATGTTGGGGTATGGATGCAAAATCCCCACCGAAACACGTGCTCCTCACGTGACGCGTATGACAGACTGATTTGCAAATCTGGAAAGTTGTAGGGGCCTCGGTGCAATTTTCCCATCACGCACGTGAGATACACGTGATGAGCTAAGCTCGGAAGGCGAAGGAGGCTCAGACGGAGGCTCGGGAGGCTCTGGAGGATCATACTTTGCTTTGGGTCTGCTTTCGTTGTTTCAAGTCTAGGTTCGGTGAAGAGGCTCGGAGGGCATACGTGCCGCGTACTGGAACCTCGGATCAGGAGAGATCCAACGGCTATTGATGATGGAGACGTGACGCGCAACTGGTCGTTGGATCAAGATGAATCCAACGGTATCTAGAGCTCGAAGAAAATGGCAACGTGGATTGACGCTGGCTGTTGGATCGAGATTGATCCAACGGAGGCTGGAGCTGCTGACGAGGGGCTATGTGGCGATTGTCTGGATGTTGGATCCTCCTGATCCAATGGAAGCTGAGAGTGGGCGATGTGGCTCGATCGAGGCCGTTAGATCACAGTGACCCAATGGTAACTGTGCGTCGTCTTCTCCGGTTTGCTACCTCCTGCGACGGACTTGGCGGGGCTCCGGCGAGATGGTCCTGACTCTGCCGCCCTTCCCCGTGCTCGATGAAACTCGCAGGAGACTCTTGGAGGGCTCAAAATGATCATGGAGACGTGGCGGAGCGTCCGGAGGGCTTGGATGATGCGGGTTTGGTCTGGAAGCCGGAGTCGATGGAGCTCAAAGCAACTCCAGTGAAGACTCCGATCAATGAGAAGGGGGTTCCTGCAGGGTTAGTTGATGCCAAAACGAATGGTGCCCGTGTTCGTGGAGTGCAATGGATGTGCGATGAGGCTGTGGCGGAGCGAAAGGTGGCAGGTGATCTAGCTCTACCGTGACGACGGAGCTTTGGTCGGAGGAGGTGCGATGGGTCATCGGAGCGAACGGAGGAATGCACGAAGACCAGAGCTCAAGGTGAAGCTTGGTGGATGGTCAGCGGAGGATGGAATCGATTGGAGAAGGCAGGGAAATTAAGATAAAAACAAAAGGAGAGAAGAAGAAGATTGGAGGAAGAATGGAGGTATCTACCCAGGGATTGGAAGCTTGAATGATGCTCCCAGTCGTCGCTCGAGGGACGGTATAGGGCCCAAGCTCAAGCAGCTCGTCGGAGGAGCTTCAGCACGGCGTGGCAACGCCATGGATCTCATCGGACATGAAGACCTGTCGTCGCTCACTTACACACTCAATTGTTGTCACCAAAGGGTAGCTCCGAGCTCTAGGACACCTCTCGCTTGTGGCGGATGGGGTGGAAGTTGGCCGGGACTGGGTATTTATAGGCAGGAGATGGGGATTGCAAGTGATGGAGAGGGTGGTCAGCGTGGAGTTGTGGAGCGAAGAAGAGGGCGTCATGGGGATCATGGCTGCAGGCGAGGAAGGTGGAGGTCAGGGTTACATCGTGGAGATGGAGATGGGCGGAGACGGTGGTTGCAGTGGTGCCAAAAATGGAAAGGGGGAGAAGGCGAGGCAAGGTGGGCGACACGCGTGAGGAAGGCGGCTTGAGGAAGACGACGATGCCTCGACCGTTGGATCTAGCGATCCAATGGCTTTGAGAGAGGTGCCAAGGAAGGGTCTAGATCAGATCCAAGTGATGAAATCGAAGGACGATAGTGTGACGCGTGGCGGGCGTAGGCGCGGGCGCTGACGAACAGTGGAGATGAGATCTGGCCTAAACATCAAAGGGTTGTTGATTGAGCGAGAATGAATGACGTAGATGGAATTATCAGGGTTATGATCGGGTGGCTCATGGTGAATCACGTGGCGCAAGGAGGTGGAGGTGAAAATGAGTGGCTTGGATGAGATCTGGATAATGATCCAAGGGTTGGAATTGAGGCGGGGATGAGCGGCTTGGATGAAAGCCCATAGAGAGTGATCGAGCGGTGTGGAGTGCGCTACGTGGCGAGCTAAGGTCTGGGCGCTAAAGGAAGGTCGTGATTGCATCTGGGGTCGATCGGACGGTCAAGAAATGACAGGGATTGAACGGATGGTGATCTGGAGAGAGGAGAGCCATTGGACGGTAGAGGGAAGGGGGGCGCATGACGCGTGATGAGTAGGGCCGGGTGGCGCAACCAGAGGGCGCCACGTGGCCCAGTTAGAATGCTGAGGAAGAATGTGAAATTAGAGAGAGAAAATTTCCGAATTTGGAAAACTCAAAACATGAAAGTTGTAGATCTCGATGAGTCTATAAGTTTTATGTTGACCAAAAATGGAAACGAGGTCAATTAAGATAATAAAATACAAGAGTACAATACACATACATATAGTATACAATGGGGGCCCAAAACCCAAGTTTTACATACGAGCTCTGATTTAAATGAAATTGGTCTCATTGTTGAAGGTCTCTGAATGTGTATTAATTTAAAGTGAGTAGACCCAAATCAGAGGCTGTATGCGTGAGATATGAGCATTCTAAGGTTTATGGTCTCTAACTTGGTTTGAGGTTTTATTTGTCAATTTTACAAGTTAGTATTTTTTGGTATTTTTCCTGTATGATTGGTAGTAACATATACAATATAGAGTAAAATTATGGGTTGTAGGATTATTGTAAAATATATACAGATAGGTGATTTTTACAGATGAATTTGGCTTCTTATTTCATGCAGATGAAAATGCTAAAATGCAAATGTTATCAATGCATGCATGAATGCTAATTATGCAATATTGGTGAATATGCTCCTAATTACTCGGAAATAAGCTTTATTTTCAACTTTAAGAGTGATGAATCACATATTCATCAAGCATGCACCATTGATTTCCACGCTTGCATCAGCTTTTTTGATACTCTCTTCCTCAATTTTTACAACTTATGATTTAAATAAGTTGGTACTATGAGATAGGCGTGTTTTTCTATGATCACTTAAAGTGGCAACCTTAAATTAAAATCGAGACTGCTAATTAAGATGACATGTAAATAAACCAGAATAGAATTAACCTTATGTTTGGTGGAGAGCAACCCACTCATTTTACCTATGTGGGGATCGATCACTTAGGGTAGAACCCAGAAACCTTTCCACGATACTTTTACTTCTCAAAGATTGTTTACCACTCAACTAAATTTGAAAAGATAATCAATTGGACCCTTGTGGCCTCCACTACATTAAGTTGGTGAAATAAAGGTGTTTGACTTGTGTTTGTATTGTGAGCGTCAAAGTCTTTGCAATTGCAAACCACTAATCGGTGTTAGCAAATCATTCTCTACCTTTCTCTTAGAAGATGTCGGCATATTGGTATTCATACCCAGTCTCTGTAGGTCCTGCTTACACGATCATGTCTCGATCCTCATCACTATAATTCCAGGGGGAACCTCTCTTTGAGACAGTTCCCCTCAACTATCATTTTCCTCCATCCGTACATCTTATCTTATGCTCACACCTTTTCTTGGACTAGACTACTCTTGATTTCTAAATATTACATGGACACAATAGAGCGAGCAAATATGAGGATGGAAATTAGAGTAACTGATCTCGATAGAGAGATGCGATTCCCAATTACATGGACAACTCACTGTAGAAATCGCCCCCCACTCGGGTTAACTCTCTCCTTGAGTACGATCAATTTCCATTTGATCATTCAAGTGAAATCCAGAGTCAAGGAAACACGAGTCATGATCGGGCCACAACTGTAGGAAATAATCAACACTCCACTCAAGATTAAATACTAGAGTCACAACACGTGGAGTATGATTATTAACTCTCAAGTAATGAGACTTTTGTGGACGACATGCTTAAATCAACCATAGAGCAGATGTGATGAATACCCATTCATCACTCTTTATTCTTTTATTTTAGCTACAAAACCTATGCAAAACACATGTATATATCCTTGTAAATAGCAAAAATTACCATTCAGCATGCATTGTGTAAAATGAAAAATTAGCATGCTTTTGTGCATAAATAAAAGAATAAAGAAATAAAAGAAAAAGAGGGAAATATTTAGGAAATAAATATTGAGCAACCTAATCCCAAGGGAGGGCTCAGCATGGGCCTGACCGCAAAGAACCAAGTAGAGGGTGATAGGGAACTCATGTGTTTGTACATATACATGTAAATAAATAAAAATTATTTTCCTCTTAATAAAATAAAAATAGGTATATAATTATTTGTATATATTTGTGAATATAAAATTAAAATAAAATTGGGAAAAACAAAACAAAAATAAAAATGCCCTTCATCATTGTATATATGCCATGTACATAGAACTAACATATCTATTTATTTCTCCCGATAAATAAATAAATAAAATCCCATAAAAATATGTACATATTCCCTACTCCATAATGTATATAAATAAAATAAAAACAATAAAAATAAAATAAAAAGAAATAAAAATAAAAAATAAAAATCACATTGTATATATACCATATATGTATATAAATAAAAGTATTTATTTAACCCTTGTAAATAATTAATAAAAATAAAATAAAAATACCCCTTTATTACAAATTTTAACTTATAATAAATAAAATATAAAACTGGAATAAAATGTAAAAAAATAAATAATTAAAAATCAAAAATAAAAAATACATATGTATATACTTGTATATAATAATAATATTTTGTAAATACCTAAATTATATTTCAAAAAAATAAATAAAAATCACTAAAAAATAATTTGAAAATAAATAAACATTTTTTATGTTTTGACTTTTTCGAAATAAAGTCATTTATTATTTTTTATCGAATTTCCCAAAAATTTAATAATTAGCGGGCTCTGATTGGTCCACAGGGGATGTTGAGTCAACTCCCCCCTAGGACCACCAGAGCCGGATTCGTTGAGCCCGACCCGATTTCTCCAACTTTTCCTCGCTCGAACTGATCGCCAAACACTTTAAACCACGGGCTCCATTTGTTCCTTGATCATCCGCGACCCTCGCCCGGGGTTGAGCCTAGGGATCCGTGCTCCATGCGTCCTTGCCCGATTCGATCTAGCTGGATCCCTCGCGCTATAAAGCTGAACCTCCGGCCGCCTTTTCACGCTATCTTTGTCCTCGTCTTCCATTCCCAGGAGCTCCATTCTCTACCCTAGAGTGACAGCTATCGGAGAGGAGTGTTGCAGTGAGGAGGGAAGGTCCCGGCCACTGATCCGGCGACATCTCGCGTCGTGGCCTCCCAGAGCAGCGCCTGAGCCTCGGGCCTCCGACGACCCTCGAGGCGACGACCAGAGCTACCTCAGCTCATCCCCAGTCGATACCCTACATCAGGTAACCTTAATTTTTCCTATTTTCCCTTAATTTCTGATTAGCCCCAAATCGACCGTTTACCATCGATCATCGAATACTCCCGCTCCAACCATCCATTTCATTGACCGACTCGACCAACACCTTCGCGAGACCCTCTCACGTTCTTTACCCATGCATTCCCCTTGGTTCTCCCCGAAACCAAGGCCCGACCTCCCTCGCCGTCTCTTCGCTGGAGGTCATCCGCCTCGCCTCTCCCGACCACCACTCCACCTCTAACTGGGTCGAGGCACTTGCCCTCGACCCAACGAGCTTTCTGTGTTGCTTTCTAGGTCAGAAGAGGCCCATCTGAGGACCTCAGCATCCAGGCACAGGAGCCCAGCTATGCCTTCGTCGTTGGAGCTTCTCGGAGCCTCCAGGCGTCATCGGAGGAGCCCTTCATCTGCGGGAGGCCGCTGCGATTCCTTTCCACCCATTTCCAGCCCCCGAGGAGGACCAGCGCAGTCGTGGTGCTCCGGCGAACTTCGCCGGAGCCTTGTTCTTCCAGGACCTCCAGAGCCGTCCGTTCCCCCTCGCCGCTCCAGTCTTGATCATCACCATCTATTTGAGGAGCAGACCATCACCGTTCGATCAGGTCGAGGGTTGATCTGACCGTCCGAGCCAACGAAGGGGTGTCATTTATCCAGCCGTCGTCCGATCAGCCACGTGGACACCCTCAGCCCTCAGATAATAAGGGGTAAATTTCACTTAGGCCCCCTCCTGTTTTGCTTATATCAATTAATCATGTAATTAGTTTAAGTAGTTGTTTTTATCTTGTATAAATTGCAGTTAGGACCTGGACCTTTATTATATTTGCATTTTTTCATCCCTGTATATGTGAGACACGTGCGTTGTCACGTGATTTTTAGTGAATTTGCATTATCTGGGCTTGTAGTTTCTGCTTGTTAATGAATGAAATATAGTTTTTGATATTTGCATCCATACCCCTATGTGTGGTTGTATTCGACATGTGTTAAATTGTTTGGATATTTTGCAACTTCTCCCCTGGACTTTTAGCACCTGTTACTAATAAGTCCTGGGAAGTAAATTTATTACATATTGGTCCCTATGTGCCCAGACCACGTGCAGCGCACGTGGGGACTTGGACAAATTGCACGAGGGACCCCATAGCTTCTGGATTCGTTACTTTTTGGCCCCTGGACTATATTTTTATTGTGAATAGGTCCTTGTGCACTGTGTGCTTGTTTTGGATTTAAATAAAATATCAAATTCAATCCAAATTTGTAAAAATTGGATACGTGACTCTTGCCACTGTGTAAAAATTTTCCTAATTTTTGGGTACATTTTTTAGCCTTTTTATTATTTTTAAGAATTCAAAAACAACCATTTTTGCCTCTGTCCAGATTAAAATTTTCCAAAAAAATATTAAAACCCTTTTAAAAATTCTAAAAAAACTCCAATTTTGTGTGTTTTTGTGTGTTTGATTTTCTGAGCAAGTTTGGCTATTTTTTATTTATAAAAAGCTTAAAAATTAAAAAAACTCAAACAGTCATAAAAATTCTAAAAAATTGTAGAAAACTCCAAAAATAATAAACTCTTTTTCTGAATTTTCTTCATTATTTCTAGTTTTTATAAAAAATACCTTCAGGTTTTTCTAAGACCATTTTTGTATTTTAATTGGTCCTCTAAGCCTGGCTGGACAGTAGCTTATATTTGCTCCCTTCTTTGATTTTTAGAAAATCATGAAAAAATCATAAAAATCTCAAAAATTCACCAAAAACAGTAAAAAACCCTAAAAAACTTAAAAATATTTTTGTTGAATTTTTGGACCATTTTAGAGTGATTAAATAATTCCTTGAGTGTGCTTATTTGTTGTCTTTTTATTATTTTCCTTATTGTTATAAATCCCAAAAATATAAAAATATTAAAAACCACCAAAAAATGTTGTTTTTATTTTCCTCATTTTTGACTACTTCATAAGCCGCAAGGGCCAACTCGTACTCCTTGAGACCGATCCTGGGCGTTATACTAGGTTAATCACATAGCAAGACCGCTATTTTTGTGCTGATTGATTTTTATCATTTCGATTGGTGGTCTGATTTTATTTCTTGATTGAGCTCTGAGCCCCGAGTGACTGAGGTCACAACGACCTTAGTGATATATTTACCTTAGTCTATCGGGCGGCTCATCGAGATGCTTTGACTGAAAAAATATATAATGTCATCCAATCAATAAACAGTCAAGAAGAAGTGAGGACACTATACAACAAACCCGAGATACATCATGTACCTCACATTCATACACAACCACAACTAACCACTAAACATTATGCCAAAACCACCAAAAAATACAAAACCAAAAAAACAAAAATAGCCAACAATGAAATGGAAGCATTTTGCAAAAATCTTAGAACTTCCATCAATCAAAACCATATAGTATGTGCTTCATCTTAAGAGAATTGTGAAGAGTCGGTTGACACCTAAAAAGATGGACAAGAAGCGATCAAGGACTAAATTCCACATAATCTCTATGATCTAGTTCAATGGTGATGAATTAGAAAATCAAAAGAACGTAAAGTTAACCATTTGACTTGGATCACATGTGAAATTGAGGGATACCATATTCACCCATGTTCGGCTAGATGATGACTTGACATTAAACATCCTCCCAAAGTCTGTATTTGACCAACTCAAACTCAGTCAGCTAAACAAATTGAGGATGATTGTTCAACTCCATGACTGATCCACCAAAGAGATCAAGAGCAATCGTTTCAATCATCATAAACTTCCAAGGTGACAAACATAGAGGGGACTTTAGTATCCTTGACATTGAGCACCAAGGAGATTGTCTTCGTCTCCCATAATTATGGGAAAGCTGTTCTCAACATCTGTTAAAGAAACTATCGATGGTGAGACTCAAGACATAAGATTCTCGAACTCAGATTGCAATGAGTAAACCCTCAATGACATACCATGCCCTCAGACAACCGAACTTGTGTCCGCCGACAGTGACCAACAAGAGGCTGATAAGACTAACCTCTCCACGACACCAAAGAGACTGGTTTTTAGAATGAACTTCAACTCTCACCACACATCCATGAAGATCCTGCCTACTACAGCTCCTATGGGGAACCAATATACATGAGCATATTTAGAATTATACCACGATTTATGGAGATCATCACGTGAGTGGTCTAGTTTTTGAGTCGGTGGTAATTCATGACATACTTGAACCATACCATGGTATGACTCTTATGCTTAAGGAAACATCATATGTTACCAACATTCAGGGATATCAAAAGGTGACATCATCATCCCCAGCCATCACTCACACTGCCGCCAAGGATGAGCTTACAATGTCCAATCAAATTAAGGACACTACCACGAGACATGTTCTGACCCTACATGAATTGGTCAATGAACAACCCGGTTCATCCGACTAGGAACCCATAAGCTCTACATCTTCCATACCGATTACTAGTGGTAGGGGGAGAACTCTGATCTTCTTCCTCCCGTTACTTCACACATAAACAAACCAACTAAGAAAGTCAAGAACAAAGTGACTTCCGAGGATTCCTCGTCAAGTTCCTCATATGATTCTAAGGTGGTAATTCAAGTAAGCATGATTAGTACACACTTATATCAAAGGAAATTTATCTTTAGCCGACAATATGTCGATTTATGACTACTATTCTGTTAAGCATGACTTTGAAGATGGTTGGATTTCTTCATCATCTTCTTCTTCACCCCATTCTACATCTCCATACTATCTCCCATCACACTCCACAAGAAAGTTTGTCGAAAACCTCATTGACCCCCTTGTATATCCATCTCGGATCTATTTGATTCCCCCTCCTGCTATCACTCTACCATACTTAGCCTGACTTGAGCCTAAGTATATGGGGTTGATATCATTGTGTATATGATGAATACATGCTGGATCATCATAATTCTCTCTTTAATCCTCGAAAAATAAGAACCTCGTGAGAAATATTCATTAATTATGCATCTTTGTAAATAAATCAATCACCTATAAATAAAGCTAACCCCAAATTTATTGCATTTATTGCTAACATTTTCTGTGTTTTTCCTATTTTATTAAAAAAACCCTAAAAATTAGATTGAATATTGTATATATTTATTTTGGTTTCAAAAATAAATTAAAAAGAAAAATATCAAAGACACAAAATTAAGTGTTTAAAAGTCATTAAAAATACTTGCAAAAATTCTTCTGTGTATAAATGACCTTTTTTGGATTTTTGACTAACATAAAACTTGTAGATCTCATCGAGATCTACAACTTTCATGTTTTGACCTTTTTCCAATTCAACCTTTTACAATTTCTTTTGATTTTGTTTTATTTTCTTCATTTTTGAATTTTCTGATTGGCTAACGTGGCACCCTCTAGGTCGCCCACGTAGTCGCACCTCTCTCTGCCACCCGACCTTGCTCTCTGACCTTAGATCACCTTCACCCGCTTCCCATCTCATCCATTCATTTCCCAGATCATCCTAAACCATCATATCTTCCCTAATATCTAATACCGGCTACTCTCTTCTACCTCATTCTGAGTCATTGGATGCCCTAGCATCCAACGCCTCCTCAGCCTCCATGTCGCCTCTTCACTCACCATCAGATCCTGCTTCAGAATCTATCAAGGTCGTCTGCTTTCGCCTTTTCCCTCACCGTTGGATCAGATCTTATTGATCTGATCTAGGCCCCTCATCCGAGCCCTCTATGGGGCGTTCGATCGCAAGATCCAACGGTCCTGGCTATGTCTTCCACCTCCAATGCATTCCCTCCCAAGCATTATGCCTCGCAGCTCCTTCTCCCCTTCCATCTTTGGACCTCTAGTCGCCATCTTTGTGACCTAACCCGCTCCCTATGTAGCTATCACTCCCCTCACCCTCGCCCAGTCATTAATCCCTCACACCCGACCTTCTAGGTCTTCACTACAACTGTTACATCTTCAATGCCACCACCACAACTGATGACCCTCTCTGCCTATATCAAGCCTCCTTTGCCACCGATACTCGACGTCCACAAACTCACGAAGCGCCCTTCAATCCGTCTTCCCCTCCTCATGATAGGAGAAGGTAGAATTGGCAAGCGATAATGGGCGAAGCTCCGGTGTAGACCCATGACCCTCCGATAATGTCGTGACGCCTTCGATCTGCTAAGCTCTTCGAATCGGATGACCAAATCCGAGCGAAGTCCCGAGGTTCGATCAAAGCCTCAACCCAAGCTAATTCACCCATCGTCTTCTTCCTTAAATCTTCCAGGTTTGTTTTCTTGATCTTCTTATTGTTTTATCCAAATTATCTCACCTCACACACATCGCTCTTCCATTTACCGACTATCCACCTACATCTACACCACCTCCAGCATCTTCATCGCATGCTCACTCGTCTTCCTTCCTTCTCCATAGCCATGATCACATATACCCCACCTCCTCTATGGTTCACCGAAGATGAGACCAAGTTCCTTCATTCCTTTGTTCCTCCTATGAACCCCACTTCATTCACGATCCCCCACGTACACGCTTTGATTATAATAATGTGTAGGGACCTTCAATGGATGGAGCTTTGTACTCATCGCCGATCTCGAACAGAAGCACTGGAGGCGCCTCATCGATAGGGCCCCTCTAACCATGCCCGAACCTTCCTCGCACTTCCATCTCCTTCACAAGGCCTTCAAGTATCGTTCTTGACCTTTGGGCCTACGAAGGGACATAAGTGGACCTCTGACGAGCTGCGGAATCTACCCTTTTTATGTTGTCGAATTGACAATATCGTTGCAGTTGGATAGATCCGCGTCGATCAAAAATAACCGCATGAATCGAATAATCGTCGAATGAAATTAATGCGTGGTTTTATGTTTATTTAGCGTGGGCAAGCCCCAAGGTCGACTCAAGAAGGCAAAGGAACAACTTAGGATTAGGTTAGAGGGATTAGATTACGATTTTTCAAGTCGGATTTTTTTTCTTTTTTTATGCGATAAAAATGCCAAATGCAATGACGCGAATGAACTAGGTTAAAAAGAAAATCAACAACTTAGCCAAATTTAATTTTAATGTGAAATTAATTCAAATCAGCCAAGTTATATTTTTCCTGTAAACCTAATCTAATGATGAATGCAAATGTATTTTTTTTGGAATTTTTGGATGTAAAATGCACAAATGAAAAATGCAAACTCTTTTAGGGTTTTTATGCAATTTTTCGTGCAAATGATATGCAAAAATTACGAAAAATTTACTAGAAGATAAACATGATGAAATGAAGCTACCCCCCGCCCGAATGAAAATCAAGATCAAAACTAATATTTTTGGAATTTTCTGACACTTTATGATTTTTTTATGAATTTTTTACTAAAAACAGAACGATTATGAGTATTTAATTCCTAATAAATGCACGAAATAAAATCATTCAGGGAATGAATTATCTCAAATAGATATTCTAATAAGGGAATCCAAGAGAGTTGAAATTTATCAAAAATCTTATTCGTGGATTTAATTAAAAATCATATACAAAAATCGCTAAGGAATTTATTTTATAAACAAGACAATTCCTAATTTGACGAAATTTGAACTATAATTAAAGCACACTTAAATGCATCATTCACAATTTTTTCACAATTTTTAGAGCAATAAATGACTATGTGCGAATTTAGAGCATAATTGGGCACAATATCATTGATTTTCTATATCTGATTTTTAGTAAATAATCTGATGCTCACAAAAATATAAATAAATAGCCAAAAGATAAAGAATTAGTTGCTCATCAACATGCTATTTTTCATTAAAATAAATGATGCTATTTTCTTGCCCAAAATGATGTGTAAATGCAGGGGTATCCGTGCAATATAGAACTAAAAGGCAACAAACTGAAATGTGCCTAAGGGCACTTTTGTATATTAACAAAACTAACAAACTTAAGATGCAATATTTTCAAAAAAAATAAAAAGGACCTTCTCCAACCCATGCTAGGGCACAAGGACATGGGTGGTTGGGGCAAAGGGAGGCGGTGGCTAGGGCACACGGCGCACGGTGGCGTCGACGAGCTTGACGGGCGGTGCCGCGCTGGGGCACGTGGAGCGCCACGGGGCGAGAGCGCGCACGGTTGCACGTGGACGAATCGACGGGCGACGCTACGCTGGAGCGCGTGGAACGAGTGACGGCGCGGGAGGCGGGCTGGCGACGCATGACGACGGGGAGGCGCCGCCTTGTCAAGGGCGGTCGGGAGAGTGCAGCGTACCAAGAGGGGTTGGGGTGTGCAGAGCTGTGCGTGGCCGCCGCGCCTGGCAGAGGGCAGAGATGCGGGTGGCTACCGCGCGAGGGAGGAGGTGTTGGCGGCGCGAGGCCAGCCGCAGGTGGAGAGGTGCGGGAGGATGGCGGCTGGCGACTGGTCCTTGGAGGTGGGCGGCGCTGGCAGGACCTGCAACTTCCTTTTTTTGCTTTGTATTTTTTTGTATTTTGTTTAATAGAAAATAAAAGTGTAAAAAGAAATGGAATGAAAATGTGAAGTTGGTAATGATGGTGGACCAGGGGAGTGGTTTTATGTGATGATGATGATTGTGATAGTGTGGTTTTTTTTGATTTAGAATGACAACAATGAGAATATTAGATAAAAAATGACAAGGAAAAGTTGATGGATACTTACTTGTGATTTGTCGAAAGTGGAGCTGCGGTGTGCGGCTTCCGTCGTGGCCTCGATCTGACTCGGCAAAAAAATTGGAGAAGCTATGCAGCTTGGATGCGGCTGTGACGAGATCGATCTCTTTACCTTGGATCTCGCCAAATACGATGGAAATCATCGTCGCATCGAAGACTTACTCGATCGATGTCACTGTCGAGCATGCTGAGCTGGTGGTTCCCTTTCTCTCTCGATTATGGCAGATGATGAGAAATGGAGGAGAGGATGAGAATATAAGGAGGAGGGGGAAGTTAGAAAAGATGTGGAGATGATGGAGTAATGGGGAGTTGATGACTTGGAGTGGAAGGCAAGTAAGAGGAGAAGGGGTAAAAAGGAGGATAAAATAATTTATTAATAAAATAACATAGTAGGCTACTAAAAATAATTAAAATAGTAATAGTAAAATAATAATAATAATAAATCTGAAAATAATAAAATAAATCTGAAAATAATAAAAAATGGAAAGAAATAACAAAAGGGATTAAATAAAAAAGTGGTCAACATGAAAGTTGCTCGTCTCGACGAGATCTACAACTTTTGTGAAGGGTCGAAAATCAAAGGAAGTGATCTGTATAAAAATGTAATTTTGGGTACCTTATAGATATTAAATATCGCATTTTATCTTTTGTATTTTTTTGTCATTTTCAAATAAGAGAAAAGCTAAAATAAAGTTAAAGAAAATATGAAAAGAATATTTACAACTTAATCTATTTTTTTGAATTTTTAATAATGAAGAAAATAAAAGGATAAAATACAGGGGTAAAACGGTCAATATGTACAATATACAAAAGGGGCCCAAAACCCAAGTTTTGCATACGAGCTCCGATTTTAATGAAATTGGTCATGTTTCGAATGTCTCTGAATGTATATTACTTTAAAAGTGAGTAGACCTAAATTGAACACTCTATGAGAGAGATATGTGCATTTTAAGACTCCTAGTTTCAAACTTGGATTGAGGGTTTATTGGTCAATTTTGCAAGTTAGTATTTTTTTGATATTTTTCTTTAATTAGTGATAATAATATATACACTATGGAGTTGATTTTATTGGATTTGGAGTTAGTATAAAACATATACAGATATGTGAAATATGATGAATATACATGTGGATATTTACAAGTGAATTGGGCTTCTTATTTATGCAATATGAATGCTAAAATGCAGATGTTATCAATGCATGCATGAATGCTAATTATGCAATATAAGTGGAAATATGCGGTTAATTGCTCGGGAACAAAGCTCTATTTTCAACTTTTAGATTCATGAATCACATATTCATCACCCCCATACTTAAACCTTGCTCGTCCCCGAGCAACAAAAATGAAATGCAAGAGTGAAATGATTTTGGGTTCCATACCAAGGTCATGAACAAAAGTTGAAAATAGAGCTTGACTCGACCTTTGGATTAATTGTGTGGCAGAACCTTATTGGGATCTGAACTTAAGACCTAACAGACTTCGAGTTCCACAAGTCTTCTATTCAAGACGCCTCAACAGTCAGGTCAGAACAAATCCTCAGACGCAAATTTCTGATGACTATGATTCTTACTTGTACTATGTAAGTGTAAAATAGATCTCCACATTAGAAATGGCTAAGAACCGGCCTCCTCTAACAAGGTAACTCTAATTACCCGGTCTAGTAACTCTTTCCTCGAGGAGCGGGGTATTCCCTTCTAAGTTCAAGTACGACCAGCTCAAGAGGAGGAGTTGGAGAAAAGAATGGACTGTAGCCAGTGTAGCTACCTATCTTGGGATGCCTGACCAGTGTAGCCAAGTCATCCAGCTGCAGACTTCTTGCTAATATACATACTCCGACAGGCAATATATTTTTTTGGGCCTGTCTATTTTTTGGAGTTCTTGCATTTCTTTTTTTTCTTTTTTTCCTTTGGAACTACATACAAGGATTGCAACATGTACATCAGGAGTTTTTCCTCTTGAGCCAGTAGACTATCCCTCTTTTGAAGCATTATTGCAACCCACAACGTCCTGTCCTCAGACATGAACACCACCAGACTAGGTTTAGATGCACTACCCTCCCTAGAGGAGGACGGATGTTTCCACCCGTGTGATACTCCAAGCTAAAGGATTCTACCTCACCACCTCATCAATGAAGAGCTATATGCATTGCGCTTGTCCAAGTTAGGTCGCTGTATAAAAGATTCATGTGTGTGCACGAGATATTCTACTTAGACTAATCAAGATGACATGTGAACATAGACTTGCGGACTCAAAGAATTAAGTCACTTGACCTGAGAAATCTTAACTCCATCTCCTATAAGGTTCCAATGAAATTAGGTGGATTAAGGCTAAATCAAGTCATCCTCAATATCTACTCATAACTTGGTTCAAAATCCACTAACTTTTCACCTTGCAATGCAAGATATGCAGATGAGGTGCAGATGACATGCTATGAATGAAATGCAAGACCTTTTTTTTGAATGCAAGGATGCAAGAGTAAATAAGAAGCCTTTATTTTCAACATTTGTTTTATTTTCTGGTATACAACAATTTTTACAACAATTTTTAGTTTGTAATAATATACAAGTTTTTTATACCTCCTATTTTACAACAAATTTTACAAAAGTATGTTTTACAAGAATTTTACAACTTTTTATACAAGTATACGTATAGTACAAAATTATACAAGTAAATTTTTTTTCAATTTTTACCCACCCATAATTATTGCATAATATATACAAAAATACGCGAAAATACGCGAAAGTACGAGCTATGGGTAAAGTATGTATGTAATATACACACACCCATTATACTTAGCATGTGCTATGTCCTCAGAGCACGAAAAGCGAGGAAAAAGACATAGCTTGTGCTAAGCGTAGGTGATCTAAAAGTACAAAAAGTATAGAAGTCGCTCTGCCCCCCTATACTTAGGCTCTGGCAGCCTAAGTGTAAAAGAAGATAAAAAATGGGGCGGATGAGGGCAAGATGGGAAATGGATGAGTATATACATGGCGGGCATTGGTCCCCCATACTTAGGCTCTGGTCAGCCTAAGTATAGGAAAGGAGTGAATATGAGGACCGATGTGATCTAGAGGATGTACAGTGAATGGACGCGGTTCACTCTTCCCCTATACTTAGGATCTGGTTATCCTAGGTATAGTCATAAAATGAAACGATATGGAACTAGGGTGAGTGATTTGAATCACTGGGAAGGGAGGGAGAGAAAGTATATACAAGAAAGAATGAGAATATACAAGGATTAAGAAGGTTTGTGACGAACCTTCTTGCGGACGCGAGGAGGTGGATAATATACATATGTGTCCCTATCGGAATCGTCCTCAGATGAATATTAGTGAGGTGTAGGGATAGTCCAACGAGGGTCGACACACGGCTGCTTGCGCAGATAAGGGCTTGAGAACAGCCAAACTGAGCTCACTCATATAAATCACCTTATCCGGACAAGATGAGGACTCCTCAAAAATTCCTCCTCCGATGTGTTGAAGGAAACCTTCTTAGTCAGCTTTCTAGAACCCGAGTCATTGAGAGGGAGATGAGAGTGACGCACCTTGAGAGGTTCGGGGGAACACCTCAAGGAATCATTTCTCGACTTCCTCTCACTAGGTATCCGACTAGAAGAGGGAGCAACCGTGTTTTTAGGTGGAGTCAATTTAGTCTTGGTTGTTTCCTTTGAAGGTCCGGGACATGGCGTGGTGCTGACCATGGGTTCCTTATCAGACGAATCACCATAGAGATTGTAATATTCCTGAAGGGTCAGCACATGTCTCAGGAAGGTGCTAGTGGTCTCAGTTGGCTTGGCATTATTGGGCTCTTGTGTCGGATCATCAAAATGTTCAAGGCAATCAACAAAGGTCGTGTCCGACTTAACGATAGCTTCTGGTCATGAGTCCTCCTTAGAAGCTGTCACGGTGGTGGTGCAAGCAGTTGATGAAGTGGAGGTGTGGAGAGTCTCAGAACCAACGGTCGTCCGGGCAATCGGTCTCTCAGGTGTAGTAGAGAGGTGGGACTCATCTACCTCTCGATGGTCACGACTGTCAGCAGATGTGCGGGTCACCTTAGAGTAAAGTGTATAAAAGAATGGGTGAGGTCGGAGTGCTCCCAATGCCGAAAAATCGATCTCCCGAGTCTAGTAATCTTTAGTCGCTTTAGCTGAGGCTAAGAAAGGCTCCCCGAGAATAATCAGAGACTGGGTAAACTCTCCTCGGTGCTCAATGTCAATGATCGTGAAGTCCACCTGGAGTAGAGCACCTTGGAAAGTAATGATGACTGAAATATTTCCTCTAGACCGTTTGATGGATCGATCAGCCAACTGAACGATCTCTCTCGACTTTCTGATTGGCCTGAGTTTGAGCTTGTCAAACACATAGGTCGGGAGGATATTTATTGGAGAGTCATCATCGATTCTTGCATGGGTAAAGATAGTATCCTTGATTTCACATTCGACCCTAGGCAACCGCTTCACTCTGCAGCTCTTGGTCTTTCTTCCCATAACCAAGGAGGTGGTCATAGACACTATGTGTCTATCAGTCCTTGTTCTCTTAGTACCTGACCTCTCGGGCATCAATTTACTCTTTACAAATCTCTTGAGGTCGGGGAAGTGATCAATGGTCTTTATTAAGGGAAGATTAAAAATCAATTCTTCATCGAGTGCTTCCCTTATGACAGGATCCAATTTTTTTGGGGTCTTTTTCATTTTCAATTTTTATGTGGTTTTTTGATTTTTCAATTTTTTGGTGTTTTTGGTGGATGAATGATCAGACTCTGGATTGGAGGATAAGTGGTTAGTAGAAGAGGGAGATAGAATAGACTCCAGTTGTACAAAACGGTGTGGGTTCCCTGATGCTCGCTCGGGTTTCAACATCAAATCTACGTATGTTCTTTTCCACTTTCATACCCAGGCTGGCAGAAATTGAGTGAAATATTTCCATGGCATCTCTTAACTCGTTACTAAATGATTCATTTTTCTTAATAAGTCTAGAGATGTCATCCTCCACAAAATTCTCATGACAAATCATGGGAGAGTTCTGCTCAATAGGAGGATACTACTGACATATTGGGGTCTCATACTCAACATACCTAGACTCTGGCATGTAATGCTGGGTCGAGTATGGACCATCTAGATGGAAAATATTGGTCGGAGCCTCATATGATGAAACGGAGACTGATAGTATAGCTCATGAGTCCAATCTTGTGAATGTATAGGCTCTCTGAATGAAGGCTGGTTAATGGAAGCTTGATCACTAAAGTCAATCAAGTCTGGAAAATCATGATGTTCAGGCCTCTCCATTCAGGTTGTTCGGTTGACCAAGTTATGCCCTAAGGTCAAGTCGGGATGTGTATATGTAAATTGTTGTATGGTCTTTACTTGAGGTGAGAATGAAGTATGTGGGGGCATATAATTTTGCCAATCATCTGTCTCAGCAGTGGCTTGCTGTTCATTTGATTCTTTGATTCCTACAAGCTCTCGAGAGTAAGGACAGTCAGCCCAAGGTGGAAGTGGATCCAGAGTATTAGAATATGGAGTAGGTGAGAAATGCGAAGAAGTGGAGAAGTCAGTCGAAGTTCTGACTTCATCATCAGGATGAGGTGGAAACGACCACGGGTAAGGGTATCCCGTGGATGGCGGAGGATATATGGGAGAAGGTGAAGGCGAAGATGAATGGTATATGGTCGAGGTGAAATGACCAAAGGTGTATGGGGACCAATATCCCGACATCCTGGGGAGGAAAGGATGTAAGCAAAACGAGGTAGAAAATGCACAATTATGCAGGATAACACACACGGACAGACACAAAGACAAAGGCAAGAGCAAACCCTGAGTTCACACTCAACATGGTGAAGGACCCGAAACTGAGTCCGATTAGTCTGATTGATTTTAAGTGTGAATTTTCAGATAAGTAGCAAAGGTTACGCGGCCTATAGGGGAGTCGGCTAAAAAGCCGGATGCGTCTTCCCTGTTTAACCTGTCGCCTTAGATACCAACGCCCTTCCTTTCTTCGCTCCTATCCCAAGTTGATGGATTCACAGACCATGCCCCTATCTATCTGCAAGCAGGCGGAGGCTGACAAGGCTGGAACTTCTCCCCGAAAGGTTACTAGCAGCTTGTCGCGGAGTACCGCTAGTTCACCCCTGACTACCTGTAAACAGACGGAGGCTACTTGGTACTAGTCGATGAACCTGAAATATTCAACTCATGATATTTGCTAGGATCAGTTGGAACGGATATGGAAGGCGGGAATTTGGGCTCTGCCTTAAGGTGTTCACACACACACTCAAGTACCCTCACTCAGCCTGAAAACAAGGTCGGGGTTACTCTCCCGCAAACAAGGTTTAATTTTAGTCAATTTTTTCGGGTCCAATTTAATTAGCAGTCCCGATTTTAAAGATTAGTTATCACTGATATTAATCCATACAAGCAATCACGTCTACCGTCCAGTCCCAAGTCCTTTATCCAAAGTTAGAAAATCGAGAGAGAGAGAGAGAGAATCGGAAAAAGCCGATGCAATTGAGAAAACGATGATGAATGCTTGAGTAAGAAGACTTACAATGCCTCCAGCTCTCTACAATGCGGGATGCAGAACTGAATTGAAATTTTACACTAAATGAAATGCAAGCGATGAAAAGCCGCTCATAGACAGGCAGTTCTATTAACGAGTGAAGAACATGTTGATTTGATTAGATATGCGGTCTAAATGCGCCTTTTAAGTGATGTGTGGTCCTAAAAGATTACGAGTACAAACAAATCCTAGAGTGGCTCGAGGAGCCGCTAGTGCAGGCCTAGTCTAGAAATTCAATCCACACAGCAGACGGGACACGGTTCCACTATGTTTAATGCAGGACAGGAACCGCTATAAATGCAGACATTTTTTTAAGTTACAAAAATCTTTTTGACGTCCAACAACCGACTTGATCCAAGAATCGTCGGCCTCCGATGCACTTCGAGATGCGTCGACTTCGAGAGAGCCGCTCCAAGTCAACCAGGCCCTCGCACAAAAAGATAAAAATTATGTCAGAGAGAGATATATACAGAAATGGTCAGAAAAATAATTAAAGAAGAAATGGATAATTACAATGCGGCTCAGGGGTCAGACTACCCGAGTGAATGGAAAACATAAATCTAATTTTTCTAATGTGATCCTAAGCCGTTTGCCTCCCCGGCAACTGTGCCATTTGACGAACCGCAGAATCTACCCTTTTTATGTTGTCGAATTGATGATTTCGTTGCAGTCGGATAGATCCGCGTTGATAAAAATCAACCACACAAATCGAATAATCGTCGAATGAAATTAACGTGCGGTTTTATATTTATTTAGCCTGGGCAAGCCTCAAAGTCGACTCAAGGAGGCAAAGGAACAACTTGGGATCAGGTTAGAGGGATTAGATTACGGTTTTCCAAGTAGGATTTTTTTATTTTTTTATGCGATAAAAAAGCCAAATGCAATGATGCGAATGAACTAGGTTAAAAAGAAAATCAACAACTTAGCCAAATTTAATTTTAGTGTGAAATTAATTCAAATCAGCCAAGTTATATTTTTTCTGTAAACCTAATCCAATGATGAATGCAAATGTATTTTTTTGGATTTTTTGGATTTAAAATGCACAAATGAAAAATGCAAATTCTTTTAGGGTTTTTATGCAATTTTTCGTGCAAATGATATGCAAAAATTATGAAAAATTTACTGGAAGATAAACATGATATGAAGCTACACTAATATTTTTGGAATTTTCTGACACTTTATGATTTTTGTGAATTTTTTTACTAAAGACAGAGCGACTATGAGTATTTAATTCCTAATAAATCCACGAAATCAAATCATTCATGGATTGAATTATCTCAAATAGGTATTCTAATAAGGAATCTAGGAGAGTTGAAATTTATCAAAAATCTTATTCGTGGATTTAATTAAAAATCATATACAGAAATCGCTAAGGAATTTATTTTATGCACAAGACAACTCCAAATTGGACGAAATTTGAATTGTAATTAAAGCCCACTAAATACATCATTCACAATTTTTTCACAATTTTTGGAGCAATAAATGACTATGTGCGAATTTCAGAGCATAATTGGGCAAACTATCACTGATTTTCAATCTCTGATTTTTAATAAATAATCTGATGCTCACAAAAATATAAATAAATTGCCAAAAGATAAATAATTAGTTGCTTATCAACATGCTATTTTTCATTAAAATAAATGATGTTATTTTCTTGCTCAAAATGATGTGTAAATGTAGGGTCCGTGCAATATAGAACTGAAAGGCAACAAACTGAAATGTGCCTAAGGGCACTTTTGCAAATTAACAAAACTAACAGACTTAAGATGCAATATTTTCAAAAAAATAAAATGGACATTCTCCAACCCATGCTAGGGCACAAGGACGTGGGCGGCTGGGGCAAAGGGAGGCGGCGGCTAGGGCGTACGGTGCACGATAGCGTCGACGAGCTTGACGGGCGGCGTCGCGCTGGGGCGCGTGGAGCGCCACGGGGCGAGAGCGCGCATGGCGCACGATAGCGTCGACGAGCTTGACGGGCGGCGTCGCGCTGGGGCGCGTGGAGCGCCACGGGGCGAGAGCGCGCATGGCTATGCGTGGATGAATCGATGGGCAACGCCGCGCTTGAGCGCGTGGAGCGGGTGACGGCGCGGGAGGCGGGCTGGCAGCGCGTGACGATGGGGAGGCGCCGCCGTGTCGAGGGCGTCGCACCAGGAGGGGCTGGGGGTGAGCGGAGCTGTGCGCGGCCGTCGCGCCTGGCGGAGGGCGGAGACGTGGGAGGCTACCGTGCGAGGAAGGAGATGCTGGCGGCGCGAGGCCAACCACAGGTGGAGAGGTGCGGGAGGATGACGGTTGGTCCTTGGAGGTGGGCGGCGCCGGCAGGACCTGCAACTTCCTTTTTTTGCTTTGTATTTTTTTGTATTTTATTTAACAGAAAATAGAAGTATAAAAAGAAATGGAATGAAAATGTGGTGTTGGTGATGATGGTGGAACAGGGGAGTGGTTTTATGTGATGATGATGGTGATTGTGATAGTGTGATTTTTTTATTTATAATGACAACAATGAGAATATTAAATAAAAAACGACAAGAAAAAGTTGAGGGAAACTTCCCTGTGATTCGCCGAAAGTGGAGTCGCGGTGTGCGGCTTCCATCGTGGCCTCGATCCAACTCGACGAAAAAATCGGAGAAGATATGCAGCTTGGATGCGGATGCAACGAGATCGATCTCTTTATCTTGGATCTCGCCAAATACAATAAAAATCGTCGTCGTGTCGAAGACTTACTCGATCGCTGTCACCGTCGAGCATGCTGAGTTGGAGGTTCCCTTTCTCTCTCGATTACGACGGATGATGAGAAATGGAGCAGAGGATGAGAATTTAAAGAGGAGGAGGAAGTTAGAAAAGAGGTGGAGATGATGGAGTAATAGGGAGTTGATGACTTGGAGTGGAAGACAAGTAAGGGGAGAAGGGGTAAAAAGGAGGATAAAATAATTTATTAACAAAATAATATAGCAGGCTACTAAAAATTAAAATAGTAATAGTAAAAAAATAATAAGAATAAATCCGAAAATAATAAAATAAATCTGAAAATAATAAAAAAATGGGGTGACATGTGGCGGCTCTAGAAGCGACCACATGTCGCTCCTAGAAAATTCAAAAATTAAATGTAAAGAAAAATAAAAAAGAAATAACAAAAGGGATTAAATCAAAAAGTGGTCAACACTAAATTGCTCGTCTCGACGAGATCTACAACTTTTGTGAAGGGCTGAAAATCAAAGGAAGTGATCTGTACAAAAATGTATTTTTAGGTGGTACCTTATAGATATAAGATACCGCATTTTATCTTTTGTAATTTTTTTGTCATTTTCAAATAAGAGAAAAGCTAAAATAAAGTTAGAGAAAATATGAAAAGAATACTTACAACTTAATCTAATATTTTTGAATTTTTAATAATGAAGAAAATAAAAGGATAAAATATAGGGGTAAAATGGTCAATATGTACAATATACAAAAGGGGCCCAAAATCCAAGTTTTACATACGAGCTCCGATTTTAATGAAATTGGTCTTGTTTCGAAGGTCTGTGAATGTATATTACTTTAAAAGTGAGTAGACCTAAATCGAACACTGTATGAGAGAGATTGCATTTTAATACTCCTCGTTTCAAACTTGGATTGAGGGTTTATTGGTCAATTTTGCAAGTTAGTATTTTTTTGATATTTTTCTTTAATTAGTGTTAATCATATATACACTATGGAGTTGATTTTATTGGATTTGGAGTTAGTATAAAATATATACAGATAGGTGAAATATGGTCAATATACATGTGAATATTTACAAGTGAATTGGGATTCTTACTTATGCAACATGAATGCTAAAATGCAGATGTTATCAATGCATGCATGAATGCTAATTATGAAATATAAGTGGAAATATGCGGCTAATTACTCGGGAACAAAGCTCTATTTTCAACTTTTAGAGTCATGAATCACAAATTCATCAAGCTCTAGGACCTTCACCGGAGTCAAAATCTATTTATTATTCTTAACTTAAACAATTCAATAAAAGCCACAATTAAATCACTAAAATTAACTTCTATTATTTTGTAAATAATTTGTGCATAATTAACACTAATTATCTAACCCTACTTTATTGTATTTAATACTAACACTTTTCTTCATTTCGTTATTATTAAAAATCCCTAAAATTTCGGTTAATTATTATATATATTTATTTTATCTTCTAAAAGAATTTATAAATATAAAGAAATATCATAACCCTAAAAATTAAGTGTTCTTAATCATTAAAAATGCTTGCAAAAATCTTCTTTGTACAAATGACGTCTTTTAGATTTTTGGCCAACATGAAAGTTGTAGATCTCAATAGATCTACAACTTGAGATCTACAACTTTCATGTTTTAACCTTTTTCTAAGTCACCTTCTAACTATTTATAATTGATTTTTCTTTATTTTTCTTTTTTTGACTTTTCTGGAGCGACCACATGGTACTCTCTGGAGCTGCCACGCAGTCGTCTTTCCTTGCGCCATCCGCCACTTCTCTGAGTCGTCTGATCATCCTCTGATGCCTTCATCTCTACCATCCACTACCTCTCTTATTTTAGCCTTCTTATGAGATCTCTAAATCTCATCAGAACCCCGCCCATCCCTGCCTTCCCCTCAACCGTTGGATGGCTAAACCGTCCAAGGGCTTCGCGACCTCCACGTCATCACTCCTCTTCCCACCGACCGATCTGATCCTAGATCAGATCCACGCCGTTGACCCCTGCTTGCTTCTAGTCACAAGATTACATCTCATGATCTGATCTCAACCCCCAAGCCTCCATCTGGACCGTTGGATCTCACAATCTAAAGGTTCAAGCATCGTCGTCTACCTCTATAACTACCAGCCCCCAAGCGTTATGCCTTTCACAACATTTCATTCGTGCATTTTGTTGGAAGCTCTCGCTATAAGAAGCCACATAAGAAAATCAAGGAGGATTCAAGGAACTTTAGTCAACATTTCATTCATGCATTTTGTTGTAAAAAATGTATCATTTGCATTTCTGGCGATCCTCGTTCGAGGGCACGTGTGTGTAAAAAAAGAAGAAGAAAAGAAAAAAAAGGAAAAAAGGAAGAGAAGTAGATCATTTGATGATCTACCCCCCCCCCCCCCCAAATACACACATCCATCTCTGTATATTCACACACACCCCTCTCCACCTTCACATCCATCGCAATGCATACACAACCCTCCCCACATCTTCATATTCATCTATAAAAATTCACCACCACCACCCCGCCATCTCCAAGTGACCAGACATCTGTATAAATGCCCCCTCTAAACACTAAAAACCACAGGTCCCCGGCCTAAATTCCACATCTGATACTTAGGCTATTTTCAGCTCAAGTACATGAGGACCCATCCCTTCCATCTTCCCTCCATATGTCTTCTTATACTTAGGTCATTTTTGACCTAAGTATAAGGGGACTTCTGAGTCAGTTCTGCTATATCATCGTGTATTTAACTGGAGCTATGGATTCATATCACTTGTGCTATGAGGACATAGCAAACGTTAACTATATATGGGGTATACCGTATATTATTGTATATAATTTAGTCATAGTTCGTATGTTAAAATTTTTGAAAACTTTTTGAGCTAGGTTTAGGTTTGTTGGTGAACTGATTTTTGACAAAATTGTATTTTTTTAAAAATCGAGGGATTACCTTTTTGTAATTAAAAGATTAACTGTATTCAAAAATTTCATAAAAATATGAAAACAAAGTAAAAATTTTCTTTGACAGAGACTAGTACTAGGCTTAAAAATGAGCAGCTGCTCTTCGGTGAGGCAACTACAGTCTCCCTTAGTAGTGGGTGGTTTCGAGGGCACTGTCTATGGCTCCGTCCTCAAGTAACATGGGTAGCCGTCTAAGGGTCTGTACTTACACTCACACTCATACTGGCTAGAAGTAGATGCAACTATTCATATGAGCTTGAGCCAGTCATTATCTCTCTTAAGAATTTAAAAAATAAAATTTAAAATTCATAAAAATTTACAAAAGATAAAATCACAAAAAATCACTAACTTTGGAGTTGATGTATTCCTGGCAAATTCACTATTACTTAAGGCTTGAGAATTTGAAGACACCGGATTTCTGAGATCTTGAGAGACTGAGTTAGACAACCTCAGTCATTAGGGTTTTGAAACTTAATAATCCACACTTCCTTAATATGAAAGATTAGAGCGCTATATTACACTCTTCATCACTACCTTCTAAAGACACTTAAAGGACATGTGGCTCCATAATCTTGTGCAATTTTATCATGACCCCTAATATCTTCTCCGATTGCACCAAAACCCCTATACTCTTTGTAATTTACACCACAAGCCATGTGAACTTGCAACCTCTTACATGACAACTCCCATGGGCTTATCGGTTAAACGGAGTAAGATTGCAAGGGTCGTGATCTTACTACAAAAACCACAGTGATAACAATACTATGGGACAAGTAAAATTCCATAATTTTAATAAGGGACTGTAAAATTCCATAATTTTAATAAGGGACTGTTCCGTATAGGAATGAGGGGAAAGGGATAGGGAGGGTAAGACATTGTCCATGTTCAAGTTGTAGGGGAAGGATAAGGAGGGATATGGGAGATAAGTAGTAGTTATTTGCCATTCTCTTTTCCGTAGGAGAGATAAGTTAAAGAAGGATAAGTGATTTATGCTAGGTAAGATTTTAGATAAGCGGTAGAAATTTGTATTTTTTTGCGAGAGAAACTGATGATGGAGGGATAATAAGTGAAACCTTATCCCTCATTTTGACTACAAGATCAAATTATTGACCGTCTATGAAGGGATAAAAATCGGAGGAATAACCTCAAACCGACACACGGTAAAAGTAAATTATCTTGAACTACACACTCAATTGCAATGTCATACTTAAACATTACGAAATAAAAATATAGTAGTAGATTTTTAAAATCTGTTTCAAAGTGGTCTGAAATCGAAGGAATTAAGCTGATCCATTTATTGGTCTAACCTCACATCACACTGGTTCAAAACTAAATCGAAACAAATTTAATATACGATATTATCTCATTATTTTTAAAGTTTAACTACAACATTGAAATTCTCTCTCTATCTCTCTCTATATATAGAGAGAGGAGTGATCCTACGAGAGCAAAAAATGTGAGAAAATGAGAACATGTTTCCTGGACCACATGATCATATCTTCTCTCTCCTGGTCTTATCTCTCCTGGTTGGATCATGTGATCTAGAATGCATGCTCTCATGTTCTCACAAATTTTGGCTCTCATAGAATCACACACACACACACATACACACACATATGAGTTTAATGGGGCTGCCCCGCTCGTTTTTGGCCTTTTCTATTTTTTTTTGAAAAAATATTACCATGTATATTCATCCCTATATCCTTCCTATATGCCATTCGAATTTCGTCAGAAACAGAGACTCCTACGGCCTCCATCCAGACAATCATTTTTTAACGGTAACATGATTTTTTAAATCGACACCATTTCGATGGAGGCCGTAGGAGTCTCTGTTTCTGACGAAATTCGAATGTCATATAGGAGGGATATATGGATGAATATACATGGCAATATTTTTCAAAAAAAATAAAAAATGCCGAAAACGGCACGGGGCAAACATGTTGGGGCAGCCCCATTAAACTCTCTCTCTCTCTCTCTATATATATATATATATATGATTTAATGGGGCTGCCAACATGGTTGCCCTGTCCCCCGGGACAGTCAACATGGCTGTCCTGCCCTCCTATTTCGGTATTTTTTTATTCTTTTTGAAAAATATCACCATGTATATTCATCCATATATCCCTCCTATATGCCATTCGAATTTCGTCAGAAACAGAGACTCCTACGACCTCCATCGAGATGGTGTCGATTTAAAAAATCATGTTACCGTTAAAAAATAACAGTCTGGATCGAGGTCATAGAAGTCTCTGTTTCTGATGAAATTCGAATAGCATATAGGAGGTATACAGGGATGAATATACATTGCGACATTTTTTGAAAAAAAAATAAAAAACATCAAAATGGCGCGGGGGCAATTGTCACTATATCTGTCTAATACGTCAAGATCCAATTTTGTCAGAAACATACTCATATGCTCTCCATCCAGAGTATATCGATTACATCAATTCTAAGATCCTTAAAATTATAAGTCTCTGTTTCCAATGAAATTACATTGATATATTAAATGCATATAATGATGAAAATATATATTGGTATTTTTAACAAAAAAAACCGAAAAATGGAAGGAGGGCTGCCGACGGCGGCCCCATTTCTCTCTCTGAATTTTCATTCGTATATAATCCGAATATTTACGAATGCGAATTGCTGTCACACGGCATCAAAAAAATATCAGATGCCGTCAATTTGTGGACAACATCGAGTCACACGTTTATCCCAACAAAATAAAACGTTTATCCCAACAAAATAAAACACTTCAAGATCGTAGGATTTGTGCTGGAGCCTGGACTTGCTGCGAGATTCTAATTAAAGAAAATCTATTCACAAGCACGAAGCTTTGATAAACCTTGGAGTAATGTTTTAACAATTGAATCAGACATCTAATCAGGTAGTATTGATTTTGAATTTTTATGGTTGGATTAATGGAATTGAACAATTGAATCGGTGTTGACATCAACCGTTCATAAGAATTGAAAATCTTATTATTGTTGATTTAGTTTGTATGATTCAATCGGATTACCTAGAACTAAATACGAATAATGGTACATCATATATTGGATTTTTACACACATATTCCTTCCAACTTTTTCCAATTATACTTATGCCTATATTTTTGTACAATTACATGTGTGCCCCTACATTTTTACAAAAACTCAAAATAGTGACATTTTTTAGTACACTTGTGCTCATATATTGCTAAAACATAAAGAAAATATTCCGAATTTTCCAGAATATAGAGACACACATATTGTAATTGCTAAAAAAACCAGGGATTTAAATATTATTAAAAAATTCAAAAGAGCATAATAAATATCATTTGGTCAAATTCCTATATATACATATATTTGATGCCCAAAATACAAAAAATTAAAACTAGACAAACTATAATTGATGATACGTGTTGTTAATTTAATGCTTATGATAGTGTGACTATGATAATTTTTTTTCATCGAGGCACCGTTTGTTGATGTTAGAAAGGGACAACTTCATGCACGATGTAGGACGAGAGATGCAATGCTAATAAGGCAGTTATGGAGAAGCAATATTTGTCATTGGCATACATGGAAGGAGAAGAGATATATGAGTATCATGCTATATATTGGAAATAAAATGTGAATAATTTTTAAAAATATATATTTATTAAATAATTATATTTTTTTTTGTAAAATAGATGATGATTGAATCGATGCTTTGATTTAATTGGTTCATTCGAGTTGAGATATCTAATAGGATTTTGATTGGTTTTTATTTTCTAAGTAAAAATCAACTGTTTGACCGTGTTTGTTAGTTTAACCAGTTGATTCGACCAGTTCAATTTTTAAAACCTGCAGCACAATTTTAAATGGATCTTTTAATACCCTTCAATGGTGAGTGGCGGAGCAGATGCGGTACGGATTCCAGGATCCGATTAACATCTGATTATGTGTTACCCGTCCGTACGTTTGTGTGTTAGAGCTTGAGGAGGAATCATCTAGGGCTCGTTTGGTTGCTAGGTTGAGATGGGTTGGAGTGGGTTGGGGTAACCTGATGGGAATAGTAGCTGTTTGGGATGGTTATGAGAGTTGAAGATGGTTGGAATAAAGAATGTGATGTGATGTCACTATGATTTGTAATAGAATTCCATCCCAAGAAAAGAGGGGGGTAAATCGGGTTACCCCGGGATAACCCGGAAATAACCGGGTTACCAAACGAGCCCCTAATGTATATTGCAGCTCCTTCACAGGCTTTAATTTTTTTGCCTTTTGATTTTTCCACAGGTAATAGGAGTTTTCCACATAAATTTTGTGTCTCTTTGTTGATTTCTCATTGCTTGATCATGCGAGTTCATTCTAAAACTCGTAGCATACTTACATATATGTATCCGTACTTCTCACCAAAATTTTTATTAGATGATCATCATCAAACAACCTCTTAGAAACTTAGTCTCACACAATCAAACTAGAGTTGAGTGCACACCAAGCCATTCCATACCTTATTCCTTACGTCCACAAGACAAAGCCCCCACCACAACTTACTCCCTTCTTACTCCTCTTCCTCCCCATGATTCCCAACCTAGACCTACTCCTCTTGGCCATCCTCCACGCGTTGCTCGTCGGCTGCATCCTCGCTATATGTGTCCTAATCTCTCTCCTTTTGCTCCTCCTCACCTCCTCTCTCATCCTCCTCGCTATCGTCCTTGTAGATGCGTGTGATGCCATGGGCTTGCTCAAGCGATGGGTTGGCTCTTGCATTGCGGATGTCAGGCTAGTGACCGTCTTTCTGTTGCGTTCCTCCGTGAAGCGGCTTTTGGAGTGGAGTTTTTCACCACGAGCTAGCTCGGTTTGATGGGAAGAGATTGCGATTTTCTTAGGCTTACTTTTTGATGAGGGATTGGTTGTATTAGATTGAACGAAATATTTTTTCCCTAGAAAAATTGTCATCTTTGTTTATTACTAATTGCCACTCGTGGAATTTTATGATAGGATTGACAAATAAAAAGTAACAAAAATTTAGAACTACTCGACCATCAGATAAGTTTTAGCTTGTCAATGCTATATTTGTTGTAATTTTGAGATTATACTCTTTTAAAGTTATATGAAAGTGGAATATTGTCATCAACGTATAAATTTATAGGAGAGGGTACATGCCCGCAAAAAGAAGGTAAATTAGTAAAATCCAAAGAATGGTCTGATGATAGTACAATGTGCATACATCTCAAAGGATCCGAGTTTGAGTTCCAAGGGAAACGATTCGGACCTCTGAAATAATCGGACCTGCTATTAAAAAATTATTGAAGTCGATTCTCTTTTAAAATAACGAACGATAATCTCCACCATTGCGTGGTTCATAAACACAATTTTTATTTGATTGTTAATGCAATGAAAGCCTTATTAAGATGCATAAACTAGATAAGTCATCCAAGCACAAGTGGTCGTATAATGATTATACCATCCATTATGCTTTTATCTGAAGTAATCATTTCTTTATCCATCATGCCGACCAAACATGAATAAGGGATGGCCTTCGCTTATCTATCCATTAATCCAACTTATTCCTTATCTCTCATACGATCACTGATAATTTTGTATCACAAATGAGTTATCAAAATACAACTACACTTCACCATCAATACATGACTTTCCCTCCTTTTGTAAGACGTTTTTCTTAAACAATGAACTCTTTTTAAAAAGGCCAAATTACAATAATGAGCACGAATCAAATTTCAATACCATCCCAAACTTTAAAAAGGTAACAATATAGTACTCGATCTCATCGTTTCCGAGTAGTATAGGGCTAGTAAAAGTTTGTTGATCCCATTAGCTTTCCATCAATAACAGTACCAAACCATATCAAAACAAATGTTAGATATCGGCTATTCCATTGTTACATTTCTTAAAGCTTGTTCCCATGAAGGATAATAGAGGACAAGAAATAAGGATTGTTTGTCCCTCATTTATATTTAATTGTATTTTAATACATAAGCTCAGAAATTCGTAGTTATATTCTTTTGGGTTTTTATCAGTTGGTGAAAAAAGAATAAGGGACAAGTTGAGATTATGATGTGTTTATTTATTTAAAAATTAAGGGCAAGGAGTAGGTTCCCAAAGCTACATACAATATTGTATTCCTACTAAATTTTAAATATCCAAGGCCTAGTATGAACAAATAATGCATAAACAAACAATCAACTGCTCTGAAAAAATGAATCAAGCATCATTTGATAGTTGGGTTGCAAAACTTCAAATGACCTATGATTTTAATACAGTCTTCCTTTTATAGTATAAAGAAATATCAACAGAGTTGATTTATATTTAAGTTAAAAATCTATACATTTTTTACCCATGGGAACATATATAACTGTTGTGGTCATGGGTACATTTTCTTTTTCCATTTTGAAAAGTACATTTTACTTTCTCTTACAAATTATATAACTTATTTCAGTGGACACAAGGATGATGAAGGAGGAGGCCAGAGGCCACATACATTTGAGGATGGGCCGGAGGTAGAGGATGGGTTGGGAGAGTGTTTGGATGTTTATGCCCTTTTAACCTAACAATGGTTTGAAAAAACTATGGTTAAGTTCAATTTTTTGATGGTAAAAGTAACGAAGGGGACGAGTGATAAAACGGTAAAAAGTCAAGGGTACATCTGATATTTCAAAAAAGAGAGGAGTATAACTGATATTGCAATATCTCGAAGGAGGTCAACTGTAAAAAATCCCCACCACAAATCACCACTCCCCTTCCCCTCCTCACCACCCGCATCATTTGCCCTCCCCATTCCATCATCCATCCTTGAAGCCCTCCTCTCCACCACCTCCCCTCCAACCCCGCTCACCTCTTCATCATTCACCATCGTCACCAACTCAGTACTTGAATGAATCCCAGCCGTTCACCCCTTCTCTATACACCTCCTCATCGTTGTCATCATCCTCAGTGACCCTTTATCATAGTTCATATCATCATCCTCTCTGCCCTCATCTGCTCACCTCTACACCTCCTCAATGCCTCTCCTTCAACATCACCATCTCCTCAAGCACAATCCCTCTTCCATTCAGCATCACCATCTCCTCATGTAACACCATCTTCAACCCCATCCCTTCTGCAACACCACCTTCCTCATGTAATGCCATCTTCACACTCATCCGTTCAGCGTCACCATCTCCTCAGGCACATTCCCTTCTTCAGCATCAGCTTCCCCGCCCTCATCCGCAGGCTTCAAATTTGCAACTCCTGTGCCACCTTCATCAATCTCTTCGAGCTCCACTAGTTCATGTTCAGCAACAGGTCAAGGATCATAGGGGGTGCCACCAATGTGGAGCCCACCATGATTTGGCTGTCGGACCCCAGAACCGTAACCCAGAACCTTTGCTTATTTGAAGTCATACAGATTAAGAATATGAACACACTCCATTTTAAAAAAGAATCGAGACAAATATAATGCCAAATTAAAAAGGATCATTGCTCGATCCTCTCTTATTATTCTAAAAGCAGAAAAATCTCGGACAGGAATGATATAACCAACATATCTGGAGAAACAAGTTAACACTTGAAAATGTCATCATAACACAATTTCCCTCGTCTAAAGGTTTTTTCTCCGATAATTTATAAGTGAAAAAAATAAATACTAAATGAACCTTACTTAAACAAGGTGGGGAAGAATGAATACGAGCGAACCGCTGCCACAATAATGACATTTGCAGGAAACCCTGGGGGAAAATAGTTCCTGCAGGCATCAATGCTACAAATTCTCAGGGTGGGGCAGTATACTTTGTTGCTGCCATTAGCATCCTTCCATCTGTGGTACATGATATAATGACACCTGTAAATCTATCACAATATTAGTTCCAAAATTGAAAAGTAGAGATACGCTGCGCAAGATGGCAACTGACTACTTAAACATGACTTCAAAATATTGGTCCCACAGCCTATTCAGTTAAATTTTCATGAGACGGCAAGCCCCAAACTGCATGACCCACACCAAGATCCTTTATATTTTTCTCATTGATAACACTTTTTCGCAACCAATAGTAGGCCGGCAAGGATAAAAGAAGAAGAAACAACTGGAATCGAGCCGGCAAGTATAAATGCCTCACCAGATGACACTTGGTCAAGCAGTTTCATTACACTTTACCAAACACAATGAGATCACACACACTGCATTCTCTGGTTAAGATGATCATGATAGTGCGACTATTATTACAAAAGAAGAAAGCCACCTACAAGTTAAACATCATACCTTCAGGTGCAAAACAATGATCAACCCAGCAAGTATTTCTCCCAACCTTCAAATTCAAGCTTCTCAGCCTTTTTCAAGACAGCTTCTTTCATATCTTCTTGAAATTGTTGGACCCTGTTAAGAAAAAATTTCACATCGCAGTCCACAACTAGTCAGTTCAGATAGGGATGCCACCAAGCAAGGCTGATTCAAGTAGGCGATTCAAACACTTTACCAGTCTGCTTCACTTTCTGGTCTTTTATATAGAAATACGGGGGAACCTAGGGATGAATACTCAGGCTTTTTTACGCTTTTTTCCTGGCTGGCCAGATTATAGAGAGAGAGAGAGAGAGGATGTGGGTGCGAGGGAGATGGGGGTGGGGGTGGTGCAGTAAAAAAGGGGAGATGAAATAAGATGTTGTGGAGGAGGGGGGGATGGGCGAAGGAGTGAAGAGAAAGTTCTTAATAAATATTTAAAAGAAAGTCTTATTATAAAAAAGGTTAGGTGGTTGAGTTGATGCAGGGTAACAGGGGGAAAACCTTTGGAAATTTTATTAGGTGTTAGATAAAAAAGGGCTACTGTTTACCTCTCCCACAAATCTGGACTGCCCACCGCTAGAATTTTTACAGCTAAAAGAGCTGCATTGGCAGCATTTCCTATTGCAACAGTTGCAACTGGGACTCCCTTCGGCATCTACAATATTGCAAAACCCCTCAGAATTCCAAAGAAGAATTTAACAATCAATTTTACACAGATGCCATTATAAATACTGGTTGTCCCCAACTTCCTCGTATTTAAGCAGGTATAATTCAAAAGTACGGTTGCAGAATTGTCCCTTGAGTTAGACTCCTAAAAAAATCCAATCCACTGACATGAAGCCATTAAAAAACGTCATTTTCAGTCTCAATAATCCATGCAGATTAAAGATCCATGAGAATTGATGCCAGGACATTGTGATTATCATCATATTATCAATGCAAAGGGTTTCAGAAGTAACACAAGCATAAAACTAATTAAGACTCTATGTGGTGCATATTTGTATAGTAAGAAAAGTTGTGATACCCATATTTCATGGGCATGTTCATTAAAAGTTCCAGGAAAAGGGGCATGGAATGGAAACAAACATAATTGGCAGGATTGTTTGCGAGTAATTGGATGATGTTTTTGCTTACAGATGCATAATGCTCCAAAAGATCACCACGCTCTGTGTTTTGTCCTGGAATGCTGCATCATTTGTAAGCCCAAACACCTAGGTCCAGTTGCACGCATGGTGCAAAGGAGGCGGCTGGCGGCTAATGCATGCACAGGAAGGCGAAATGCTGGGTTGGACAAGACTAGCCCAATTTGTGGGACTGGGCTGACGAGGGGAATGTGGAAAACCTCTTTTTTCTTTCTCAATGGTTGTTAGTGTGAGCAAAACCTTGCCGTATCCTAAGTGGTGGCATCTACCTTTGATGCAGTGACAGCCTACAGGAGCTTACGAGCTAGCACTGACCTTGTAAGTGGACACAATTAAAGACAACAGGATCTAAGCCAACCCCAAGCGATTCTGTCGATTTTGCAGAATCATAGAAATATAACAGTTTTCTAATGTGTGAGTACTATATCAAAAATGCGGTGCATATGTTTGGGCCTTGAACTCGTGTGTGCTTGTGTCATCCACTTTAGTTGGGGGACTACGGTACTATTGAATGAAATTGTACAACTTTTTAGTTAGGAATGAAATGCATGTAAACAACCTTTGTATCTTCCCCGAAAAGGAACATAAAAAATCATTAAACTAAGCAGTATCTTATTACAAGTGAAGGGTTAAGTCGTCTGAGTAACTAGATCATGTAGTAGGGGTCGTGTTTTACATAACATCACATGTTGGTTATATTGAGAGAGTTGGTTGTGAATGTGACCTAAATTTGGTCTTATACTACAAATTTCAGTGGGATGAATAACTGTACTCCCCGTTATTATAGCAAAATCTTCCGTGATGTAGGGAGATATGGATTGTCCCAAACCACGTAAATTCATGTTTTTTGATGTTTGTTGTGCATTTCCCTTCTATTTCAGTTTCCGACATAGAACATTGTTTATTTCTTGGTTTTGAAGTCTCTAGAATAATCGTAGGAATACTTTCCTAAAATATTTCTTTTTCCATGAGATTAAAGATGCTAGAACGGTCGTTTCATTTATTTTTTAACCAATTATATAAGGACCTCTTAAATAATGATATATCAAGTTATTTAAAGTGAATCAAAATAAATATCTCTTTTCAAATTTCACATCTCTTCCATCTCTCTCTCTACCCATCCCCACTCCTAATCTCTTCCTTCCCTATCTAGTTCATTCTCCATCTCCACCCTTCTATCACCATCTCATCCCTTCCCAATCCCCCCGACTTTTCCCGTCATTATTTCTCTCTCAATGCATTCCTCATGGGTGCTCTCTGGTTCTTCTTAGCCCCTTTACCAATTTCCTCTGCTTATTTCCCTGCAATCATAATTTTCATCAGTGTTTCATCGCTTCCATTTCCAACTCCCATACATAATGTGTGTTTCTTCCTTCTTTCCTAGCCCTCCACGATCTTCCTCACCCCTCATTTTCTCTCGCACACACAACACAGCTTGACCATGATAATTCTATCAGAAGCAACGAAGGCATTAGATATCTGACTTCATGTATAATAGGTGCACTCAGATGATATATAAGTAATCTAACCAACAATTCACTGAGACAGCATGTGCATAATGCAAGAAGAGTGGACCTATCAGTTAGTAAAAAAGGTCAAAAAGAAAAAGTTACCTGCACAATTGACAGGAGGGAGTCAGTTCCACTAAGAGAGGAAGTTTTAATTGGTACTCCTATAACAGGCAGTGGAGTCAATGAAGCCACCATACCTACAGAATGGCAAAACATCCAAAGATACCGGTTACCACAAGAAGGATTGTCAATTTACCAGCAAGCCTCAGTGAGAAAATGATGAAACCTGGCAAGTGAGCAGCACCTCCAGCACCTGCAATAATAACCTGAATACCTCTATCCTTTGCTGAAGAAGCATAAGAAAACATTCTTTCAGGGGTTCGGTGTGCTGATACAATGGTGACCTAAACCGTTCAATTAACATAAGCATTCTCATTACTATGTTATAAAGGGATTAAGCTTCTAAACAAGAAAAAAATGTATTAATATCAGACCTCAAAAGGCACATTAAAACTTTTTAAAACCTCAGCAGCATCCTTCATTACAGGAAGATCAGAATCAGACCCCATTATAATGCCAACTATAGGAGCAACTGCAGATTGAAGCAAAAGAATCAGTAATGTAATGATGAAAGCATCAACATATCGAAACAAAAATAAAAGAAGCTCTTGCACAGCATGTCCTATGTCTGAGCAAGTCAAACTAGGCTCCTAAGAAACCCAACCGAAAATAAAAAACCAGTGGGTACAAAAGGGAAGAAAGAAATAGCGGAAATGTGATTGTATCAACCCCGTTGATTAAAATTCAGATATGAATTATAAACTTGACCATAACTAGAAGCAATGATGACCGACTTCAAACGTGGCAAACATAACACACTTTTACAGCATGTGCATGCATAGATATGGATGTGTATGAATATCAGGCTGGATCTTTGACAGACAGCTTCGTGTACTCTATAATAAAACATAATTGGGTCAAACAAATGTCTGCTACCTTCAGGAATACATTATAGAGAACTTGCATATAAGATTTTGAGTGATGATAACACCAGTCCTTGACATGCATAATTGTAATATCTCGGGGTCTTAGATCTGGTCCATTGTCGGGAATTACAGGCTCAGACAACCAGTTGGACTTGGACTCAACTGAAACCCTCAACAACAACTCAAAATTCTTAAGTCCAGGTTGACTATTAGTAGCCCCCACTACTTACCAGCTACTACACTTTGTAATTACTAGATGTAGTACTATGTTTGAGGTGCTAATCACAAATATAGTACCACATCTAGTAATTACAAAGTACGGTAGTACCTAAAGGGTAGGAAATATCACGATATATCAGTGACACGTCGCCGATATATCCGTATCGGTTGGGAGGGGATATCGATATCAACTAAGCTATCAATTTCCCATATATGGACGATACGGTCGCTCTATATCAAGTGTCAGTGATATATTGGCGACAAAGGGAATTTGCCAGCTCAAATTTCCACCCATTTCACCCCCATTTCAAAACAAGTTTGCAACGAACTCCTCTCTCCAAGGTTCTCCAATGCCCATTTCCTTCTTTGAGGTAAACATCAGATCTTCTCCATTTTTTTATTTCCAATGAGTGAATCGTATATTCTTGATTTTTTGCAAGAGTTAAAGTATTTAATGAGATATATGGGGAAGTAATTTGGGTTTTTTGCGTTTTGTTGTGAAATTAAGTTAAGTTTTGAATTGGGAAACATGGAACTCATGTTCTAGACATGGAAAACAAGATTTTATGGTACTTTATATTAACTAAATAATAGCAATTTATTAACTACGTGAATTAACATTAGATCTATAATTTATTTTCGTGTTTTGTTTCTCATGCATAATTTGTCTTGAAATTGATCGTCTCAAATCTACATCTAGAATGTTTTTTCTTAGAAATCAAAACATAAAAATATAGATAATATATTAAATATTAAATATCCAAGACTTTAACCATACTAAGCAGGTTAAAAATTAAACATAATAAATCCGAAAATTAAAACAAAAATAATTAGCAAATAATTGATTGGTCTCCCCATATGTCTCACAAACGAGCTATCAACATCATGGGTTCACATTCCGGTGTGGATTCTGATGATCAGAGGGACAATGGAGAGATTGGTTAGAGGTTTGACACCGCTCCAGATGGCAACAAATCGGAACTATAGTGCAACTTTTGTGGGAAGAGGTTGGGAGGAGAGGGGATTACGAAGCTGAAGCACCATCTTGTTGGCAACAACAAGAATGTTGTCAAGTGCATGCGTTGTCCTGAAGATGTGATGGACTTGGTGACGGCCAACTTGGACAGGAAGAAGAACAAAGATGTAGAGAGGTCCGGAAGGGATAAACAATTCAAGGAATTCATGTTTGAGAAAATTTTCAATATCCTCTCCGATTCAAATGACGATGTCTTTATCTACCCTACTGATATTTAGACCGCAACTGAGAAGAGGCATACGACAAGGCAACAAAGTAATCTATGAGGAGCGATTTCGAGAGAGAACTTCGTAGTGCATGAGGTAGCTTACATGGTGCATTTGGTAGTGGAAGTGGTTCTGTAGGTTGATGCAGCATAAAATTAAAACATAGGGTATGATGTTTTTTAATTTTAATTACGTTTATTCGAGTCATGGCAATTTTATTTAAATAAATGAGATCGCATGTGATCTCTAATTAGTTAGGTGGTTTCGGTTTGAATTTCTAAATTAGTTAATTAGAGTCAAATTAGGATAACGGTAGATTTGAATTTCTATTCAAATCAATTAGAGTCAAATTAGGATAAGTTGGGATTTGATTTTCGATTTTGATTTCTATTTTTGTAATCCCATCCCTCCTATATAAAGGGATGAGGGTCCAATGTGTTAGTCAGTTCAGATTTATGAAAAGTTGAGAATTATTCTCTATCCCTCTCTTCTTTCTCTTCTCCTCGCGGTCTACGCGTTCTTCTTCTCTAACCCCGCGCATCCGGCGTGTCTTCTCTTCTCAACCCCTCCTTTCTCCACCAAATTTCCACCGTTCAAATATTTCAAAATTTATCGTCAACGCCGAAAACCAATCTGCATCATTTGGTATCAGAGCATGGAAACCGAATCGTTCTCACGATTCGACGATCCGATCACATTTTGGTGGATGCAATACAATTTGAGTCGTCTATCTCATGATCCGCATTCACGTTCACGCTCGAGGAAGTTCAAGTATCGCCTCCTATCAAGTCTCAAAGTACAAGAGTGGCTGGGCACGCAAATCGACGAAGATTCATCCGTCAACGACAAAAATCAGATCGCTGCAGCTGCTGTTCAACCCGATTTTGAGGCAAAAAATGAAGGTATTTCCATTCTAAATGAAGATTTATTTAATACAATTGTTGTGCAAGAAGAAAACAAAGGCTATGGGCCCATATTCGACAAGTATCCAGCCGAGGAAGAACTGGAAATCCTCGATTCTTTTGCAATCGATGTTGCTGTCCAGGAAACAAAAAATGCAGAAAATAAAGATTTGGGGCCCATATTCGATGACGATCCTGCGGGGGAAGAGTACGAATTGGTCGATTTTCTCGCGGCCGAACATGCTGTCCAGAAAGACACAGAATCCCTACACGACGAATGCAACGTGGAGGAGCATGCTGATCTCCCTGGGATCCTCTACAAGCGACCCCCATCTGCACGCCAACCCTACACATTCTTGAATGCATCCTCGAGTCAATGTCGTGAGTCATTCTGCCTTCCCCGAAGCCCTCAGGAGCGTGACCACCATTGCCTTGCATACGGCCCGCACAACTAGTATCTCCATCGTTGGGAGTGGCATCGACGAATCTGGATGCCTAATGAAGCCTCCCTTGCACGAGGACTTGATCACATGATCACGAAGACCCCTCGTTGGGGTCTCCATCCTTGCCGCTGCGACTGTACGGACACAAGGCGTCACCGTGGAGCCCCCTTGTGTTATCGTACTCCACGCTGTCGTTGTGGGCACCCTAAATCGAGGGCTCGATACCGCCACCGGCGGCACTACCGCCTTTCGCGGAAGAAGCCACGCCACCATTTGCTCCCACATTGTCGTCGTCGGCGATAGCTCGTGGAAAGAAAAACCCTAACGAGGGTTGGAGGGTGCTCCTCAATCGGATCCCTGGAAATAAGGGAAGTGAATGGGAAAAACTGCGGAAAAATCCAATCCCATACAAGTTTTTACGAGAAGGTCAAAAGAAAGGAGGCCCCTTACAAAATCTGTTTAAGTGAAGGGGTAGAATATTTGCAGCTATACCCCTCAGTTGAAAGAAATTACAAACGTAATATGGAAAAGAAGCCAAAGCTGAGGTGATCTAATCCACCAATTCAGATGAGACTCTCCACCGACGGAACGAAGATCTCGCAATTCGTCAGGAGATGAATTTTTAAAGCGGAGGAGAATTGATGCAGCATAAAATTAAAACATAGGGCATGATGTTTTTTAATTTTAATTACGTTTATTCGAGTCATGGCAATTTTATTTAAATAAATGAGATCGCATGTGATCTCTAATTAGTTAGGTGGTTTCGGTTTGAATTTCTAAATTAGTTAATTAGAGTCAAATTAGAATAACGGTAGATTTGAATTTCTATTCAAATCAATTTGAGTCAAATTAGGATAAGTTGGGATTTGATTTTCGATTTTGATTTCTATTTTTGTAATCCCATCCCTCCTATATAAAGGGATGAGGGTCCAATGTGTTAGTCAGTTCAGATTTATGAAAAGTTGAGAATTATTCTCTATCCCTCTCTTCTTTCTCTTCTCCTCGCGGTCTACGCGTTCTTCTTCTCTAACCCCGCGCATCCGACGTGTCTTCTCTTCTCAACCCCTCTCTTTCTCCACCAAATTTCCACCGTTCAAATATTTCAAAATTTGTCGTCAACGCCGAAAACCAATCCGCATCATAGGTGCACCGATACTACCACCTACCAAAAAATACAAGGGAAGGAAATTAATCCCTTCTTGACGAGGAGTGGATCCATACAATACAAGCCAAGCAAAGATTTGATGCAGAAGACCGTGAATGGCATGTTCACAAATGTAAGGGAGGGAGCGGGAAAGGCCATCAGCAAGCTCTTTTTTGGGGAGAGCGTTCCAACAAAAGTTACTAGTGGATCATTTTTGCAGCATGCTATCGACGAGATCGCCACCATAAGAATGGGAGTGAAGGTCCCCCATCCATGAAGATAATGAACAAATATTACAAGATGAAGGAGGGGATGAACGAGTGCATCACTGAGCTGAGGAGGAGATGGCCAACATGCAAGGTAATGCTGATGTGTGATGGTTGGACGAGCTATGCGATGAAGCAAATCTTCATCTTTCTCGTTTACTGCGATGGAAAGACCGTTTTCTGAAGTCTGCTGATGCATTCGTGCATGTGAAGGACCACAAGTACATGTTGAAGTTGATGAAAGACGTCATCAAGGATGTTGGGAATGAGAACATTGTCCATATTATCACGGACAATGGCAACAACTTCAAGAAAGCAGGTAAAACAATAATGAATTCTAGCAGCTACAATTTTTGTGGACACTGTGTGTTGTACATTGTATCGAACTATCGATTAGATATTGAAGGACTTCAACAAGAGGAAGCTAGTCTCAAAGGTGGTGGAGCAAGCACGGACGATCACCATCTTCATTTACAATCATTCCAAAGTGCTGGCTTTGATGAGACGGATGCACCATGGTGAACTAGTGAGGCATGGCGTCATACGCTTTGCAACCAATTTTATAGCATAGCAAAGCCTTAAACAACACAAGACAGGTTTGAAAACCATGCGTTGCCAAAGGGAATGGTCCGAGATACCCGAATCACGAACAGGAGGGAGGAAAGTAGAGACATTCATCATGATCTTCACTTCTGGGATGATGTGATACGAGTCACAAAGATTACAGATCCAGTTGTGTCTGCATTATGGATCATGAATGGCAACAAAAAGCCGACCAGAGTGATCTACGAGGCAATGCGCTGCATGAGAGAGAAGTTTCGAGAAGTTGAAAGAAAGGAAACAAAGCCATTATGGACATCATTAACGAACGTTGGACTAAGATGCTTTCGCAGCATCTTCACAAGGATGGTATATATATATATATGTAATAAATGAATCTGTTCTTTAATTTTTGATAGCATTTTTGATGGATTAAGTGCAGAGAATTATGCATGCTTGTGCCTTGTGTCCAACTTATTACTTCAATCCTAAATACCAGCACAAGCACGGTCTTGGCACAAATGTTGATCTTGTAACTATCCAAAGTATGGTGCAGAAGCTCATCAAAGACGAGAAAACATAAACCATGCGCATGAATGAGGTAATTTGGAATCTATAGTAGACTTACGCTTCCAAGTATTCTAACAAAGTATTCATTAGAATTTGGAAGTATTACGTGACAATTTATGACTTCAAACAATGCACGCCAAGTACTTTAAGGATGCTTTGGGGTCCTTCTGTTAAATTACAATGATCAATGGACAGGGCAACACTCTTCCAGGTAAGGGCGAATACGTCGACTGATTGTGTTGCGAAGTATTCCTAGTATTTACTATTATTGATTTTACTCCTTTGGATTTTCTGCAGCGGGATTACGGTTACTATACGAGATTGAGGCTCCCAACCTACGAAAGGTGGCGATGAAAGTATTGTCACAAACTGTATCTGATGGTGGTTGTGAGGGGAACTGGAGTATGTTCAACTTGATTCATTCGAAGAGACGAAACAGGCTGGGAGAACAGAAGCTTCATGATCTTGTCTATGTGCACTACAACTTAAGCCTAAAAATGCAACATGTAAGGAGGGGGCACGACAAAAAGGACACATTTTCAAAATACATGATGACGATGCAGATGAAGATATTCTCCAGAGTTGGTTGGATTTCAATGGTGCTCCAGTGCTTGGTTAACAGGGAGACATGTTGAATCCGAACATAAGCCAGTAAATGGGAGCAGATGTTGGTGATTACATAGCCAGATTCGGGTGAATCACGGACCCTCTTGGAGGGTTGGAGCTTGATGCAATTGTTGATGGCATTCTCTCCACTGATTCAAAATCCAAATCAAAGGATGACAATGGAAGTGATGATGATGATGTTGACGGACGCGGTGGATCTGGTGATAGGGAAACATATTCAGGGAGGTCAGGGTCAACAGGGATGGATGTGGACCACATGATACAAGATTCGAGGAAGGACTCCACGTAGGGCATGAATATATGGAGCGGCATGGAAATACACCTTTACATTTTGTCCCAAGTCCGAGCCCAAGACCTAGGGATTATGAAGCATACAGACATGGTCATTGTCTTGTGAATAGTTACATGGGTGATTCGATATCATCTATAGGTTCCTTGAGCTGTATGGACATTGAGAGCCCTTATTGCGAAGTAACACCAAGTCCCATGGATGGATATGGATCACCACAAGATGAGAGAGCATTTAACATCTTCACAAAATACCGGCATGCCCCTCCTCCAAGACCTCCTCCTCCTCTTTAGGTGCATACAACTCCATCATATGGGTATAACGGGTATGAATACATCAGTTATAGCGGTGAAACCTATTAAGGTAGCCAGCCTGAGAAGATCCCGAGCAACTGTTTTGGTGGTGACAGTTATGGTATCTTCTCTGGCTTCTACACAGTCGTACCTCCTCCTCCACAGAGATCGTCTCCTACTTCATCATCATCCTGAGGATCTCAAGGTATTACTTCGCAGCATCGTCATGCCCCTCGTAATACCATATCTAGTGATGTTTATCCTCGTCTCGGGATACTCGTAGGCATCGATGACCATCAGTACATGCAGTATGTGATGTATTACAAGGCCATGTACTTATACATGACATGGGAGAACTATTGCAAGTTCATTAAGTCTGGATGGGCCATAAGAGACAACAGGGCACTCACATGAATCTGTTGGTTCTAAACGTCTCATGACCAGGTAATATCTTTTATAATATTGCATTAATTTATATTTTTTCATTTATTTTTATGAATAGATAAATTTTTAGTTGTTGTAAGTCTTTAATTAATTCTTTAATTCACTAGAACGATAGAACCTTGTCCATCGTCGAAAGTTATTTATATGGAAGAAACATCATCTCATTAATCATTATCTACAGTTTTTGAATCAAATGACTCATCTCACTGCCATTCACTATCTTCTACGAACAAAATATGTGTTCTAAGTGTGGTTAACTTAGCTACTTTGATTCCAATTTCAGTGTTTACTAATCACCTATCAATGTTAACAGTCGAAATGATTGATATATGTGATATAAGGGTCATAGATTATCGATATGTGGGATCTAAGTATATATTTGTAAGTTATTTAGTGTCAAAGAACTTGGATGAACTCCATTTCCAATATTTATAAGTTAGCAATCAACATTAACATCATATATTCGATATAACTAATATATGCGATATATGGGGTATACATGACCGATATGTGTGATGTAAGTGTTTATTTGTAGGTTATTTGTTATTTTAATATCTTGGATGATATTAATTTACGAAAAATAGCAAAAAAGAGTTTTTGAATCATTTCCGACATTTCCACCGATATCGTCAATATATCCCCAATATATCATTTTCCGGACGGATCAATACGGTATCGATATCGATATTTCACACCTTGGTAGCTTATAAGTAGTGGGGCTACTATTAGTCAACATGGATTTAAACATTTTAGGCAGCGATCAAGGGCTCAAGTTGGGCCCAAACCCAACTAGTTGTCTGGTCTAGTACTCTCCAACAACAAACGGGGTCTATAAGACCTCGAGACGTTACAGATGATATCAGAGAAGATTTCCCTTAATAGTGACAAAGGAGCAGGCTCGTTTAGCAGCTACTGTGGTGAAAGGTATGGTCTCAGTCTTGAGCCAACCTTTTCATGTTTTGTTTGATTCTGAAGCGATGCATTCCTTCCTTGTACAAGATTGCTAACTTCATTAGGAAGAGTTGCAAAATCTTTATCTTCTCCATATCACATCTGAGGGTCAGGTGGCCGGTTGTTTATCATTTCACTGATAGTCAGGCACTTGCCAATACTGATTGGCAATCACGAGATGATCGCAGATTGTCTGCTACTACATCTTGATGAGTTGATTTGATTTTGGCACAGATTGGTTATCAGCTCATCATGCTCTTCTTGATTGCTTCAGGAAGACAATTATCTTCAGAATTCCAGATTTGACAAAATTCACTTTTGAGGGTACACTACATTGACTCCAAAATGGAGTACATTTCAGTTTTACGAGCTCAGAGACTTGTTGATCATGAATGTGATTCCTATTTAGCATTTGCAGAAAGACATCCAATCATGAACCGATGACACAAGACATCATAGTAGTATCAAACTACTCATATGCTTTTCCTGAAGTGTTACCAGGATTACCTCCTGAAAGAGAGATCGAGTTCGATATCACATTGCTATCAGATACATAACCGATATCGATGGCTCATTACCGCATGGCACCAGCTGAGTTGAGAGAGTTGAAGGTGCAGTTGCATAAGTTACTTGAATTGCGATTTGTGACGCCGAGTTCTTCACCTTGGGATGCTCCAGTGTTATTCGTTAGGAAGATGAATGAACCCATGAGATTATGCATTAATTTCGACAATTGCACAAGAGAAGGATGGAGAACCGTTATCCTTTGCTGCGCATCGATGATTTGTTCGACTAGCTCCAAGGATCTTCAGTATTCTCGAAGATCGACCTTCGATCTGGTTATTATCAACTGAGGATTAAAGAGTCCGATATTCCGAAGACAACTTTTAGGACTCGATATGACCACTATGAGTTTGTGATCTTGTTGTTTGGGCTCATCAATGCTCCTGCAACATTTATGGATATGATGAACCGGATTTTCCATCCATACTTGGACAAGTTTGTAGTAGTTTTCATTGATGATGTGTTGATATATTCTCGAAATGAATGGGACCATGTGAATGATCTGAGGATTCTCCTAGATACATTGGGACAGCACAAGCTATATGCCAAGCTGAGCAAATGTGTGTTCTGGTTATCCCAGGTATCGTTTCTTGGGCATGTCATTTCTGGAGCAGGCATCGTAGTTGATCCTGCGAAGATTGAGGTATTCATGTCTTGGGAACAACCCAAGACCGTCACTCAGATACGGAGATTTCTTTGATTAGCAGGATATTACAGACGCTTTGTCAGCGGATTTTAACGCATTGTTCTTCCTTTGACACAAATGCCACAGAAGGGAACTCTATTCATTTAGGATGATTCATGTGAGCAGGCCTTCAATAAACTAAAGGAGAGATTGACGACATCACCCATACTTGCATTTCTATCAGGTACGCAGGATTATGCAGTATACACAGATGCCTCAGGTGAAAGTTTAGGAGTGGTGCTGATTTAGAGAGGTACACAGCACGACAGTTGAGACCGCATGAGCGAAATTACCCATATCCATGACTTGGAATTGACGGCAGTTGTCTTAGCTTTGAAGATCTGGCGCCACTATCTTTATGGGGTGAACTTCGAGATTTTCACTGATCATAAGAGCTTGAAGTGCGTATTTGAATAAAAAGAGTTGAACATGAGATATCGCAGGTGGCTCAAGTTACTGAAGGATTACGACTGCACGATCTCTTACCATCTCGGTAAGGGAAACATGGTGGCAGATGCGCTTTGTAGGAGAGCTCATGCAGAGGGTGCAACAAACTGGCTATACACATGGGATACGCTCGCTGCTTTGACTAATTGGTATTCTCATCAGAATGCATCCATGTCCACTATCGTGCCTCCACGATACATCAGTCTTTGGGATCGCATCGTCGAAGGCCAGAAATCGAATCCTTGGTTACGAGACAGATACATCTGCGTCATCAAGGACGAGATTGTCGACTTTGTTGTGACAGTCTATTTTATGGAAAGCTGGCAGGGTCATTGTGCCCAACAATGAGCAGTTACGTAGCGATATTCTTAATGAGGTACACAATTCACAATTATCTATTCATCCTGACAGCACAAAGATGTACCGTAATCTGCGTCAACATTTCTGGTGGGATGGAATGAAGCACGATGTGGCACAGCATGCCAGCAGATGCATGTCCTATCAGATGGTCAAGGCTGAGCACAAGAGACTACTGGGGCTATTACAGTCTCTCCCCATTCCCGAGTGGAAGTGGGAGAATATCTATATGGATTTCATCACAAGTTTGCCAAAGACACCAGGTGGCCATGATTCTATTTGGGTTGTTGTTAATAGGTAGACCAAGTCAGCCCATTTCATACCTGTCAACATGACCTATACACCATCCAGATTGGTCAGGCTATATGCGCAGAATATCATCAAACTTCATGGTATATCACGCAAGGTGGTGTCTAACAGAGACTCAAGGTTTATGTCGCACTATCGACTTCAGTTCATGTCAACACTACAAAGAGAGCTGAAGATGAATTCTATTTATCATCCACAGATATGTTGGCACTACCTAAAGCTCTTCTCAGGTAATTATTAAAATAAGCCATTGTAATCATTTTCATATTAAAGAATATGACTTGTTTTCCTTTTGAGGTTTTTTATGGGTTCAAAATACTTTGAGATTTTTATGGCCATATGAAACTCAAGACATGTTTCTCAAAAAAAAAAAGAAACTCAAAACACCTAGTGACCCTGACTTGAGTCTCGAGGATGAGACTCCCTTTGAGGTTTTTATATTTGTAACATCCATGTCTAATTAAACCCGAACCAACCCGATTAGAGTCTAGTTAAATCAATAAAGTTGTCAATCAATAATAAATAGTCTAAATCGAACAATTGATTGTATATCAAAAGTTGTTTGGACAAAATCGATCAAAAGTCAGTAGCATCTTAATGTGTGCCGCAGAAAAGCTGCAACGCAACTTTGAAACCCCCGAAACAAACCGAGACCTTCATAAAATCCGATTCGACGAAATAAGATCAACAGAATTGGATGTTCGTCTATCGAAGGTCGTTTAATATTTTTAAATCGCAAAATTTAACTACAAATCAAAACTGTATCAAATCTATGTTCCCTCTAATAATGGAAATGGCTACCCAAGATGAGGAATCGACCCTACCAAAGAGATAAAAGGAAATAGCTACATAGGGCGTACAACCACCACTATTACTGAGAATAAGTGACGAGCCATTGTATAACGAGAACATTGCAAATATAAGTATGGGAGATTGTGAGACTCTAAACATAATCCCACATCTAGTAATTACAAAGTGTAATAGTGGGATATAAGTAGTGGAGACTACTACTAAGAGCTTAAGTGTCTAGGGTTGCGGGCAAGGGGTCCGATTGGGCCCAAGTTCAACAAGTTGTATGGGCTAGTTGTTCTCGAGGGCTTCGATTTAGGTAAGGGACGTTACCAAAATAATCTCCATCTGACAACAATGCGGGAAGCCCTCGCCAACATCACCTCCACACAGCTCGCAACTACATATCGCTTTTCCAACACCCTCTCATCGCTCGTAGGCCCCTCAAGATCATTGGTCACTCCACAATCCTCAACTAATTGCACTACAAAAAGCATCTCATCAGCAGTTACATCCATGATTAAGGCTCTCGTCATATGCAGCCATGAATCCAAAGGTTGTTGCCTATGTCGACGAGCAAACACCTTCCATCAATCAACCTTATAAATGGCAAGGGCAAAAGGCATTGGACCTCAAGATCTAATGGTATGTCTCATATACTCCTTAAAACATGCAACAACAGTCCCGAGATTCCTCAGGGGACAAATCACAAGGTCCATCGAAGAGCGATTAGACACCTTGCTCAAAGGGATACAAACTGACAAGATCCAGAGCTGCCTTCTAGATCCGAGCTCGAAAGGAACATGAGGTCTACAAGGATCATATGACATGTGCAATCAGATATAAACAAAAGAATCCACTAAGATAGAATGTGTATCAGAGGACACATCCATCTGATCAAAGGTCCAAATAGCTCCTCAATAGGATCATCTTCTACAAGGAACCCAAAAGAGGGAGGAGGCCCTGGTACCGACTGAGGTGGCATGCACTTAACCAGTTGTAGTTGGAAACTTGTTCTACCAACCACATGCATTTCTTCGAATAACCGACCTGTAAAACAACCATCAACCACAATCACATCATCAATGTCATCTCTCAATCGTAAACCATCCAAGATGACCTCTACCACCCTCACAAAATTGGATAGTGCATCATGAAAGCACTTTAAACGATCGATAACATGGAAAAGCTTGTGAGGACCATATACCACAGCCTCGTTCATGAAACGAGGATGCCTCCAAACAATATCGGAATGCACATCATCTGTCTTCAACAAAATGGTCACCTAGGAATAGGGTGTAAACAAACCGAACGTAAGGGAACCTGCCCAGGTTCGGTTCGGTTCGTTTAGCATTTTTAGAGGTTTGGTTCGGTTCAATAAGATTAAATTGGTGTTCAGGTTCGGCTCGACCCTAATTTGTGAAGGTTTGGTTCGGTTCGTTTAAGGATCGATTAGCAGGGGAACTCTTTGGAATCTAAATATTTTGGGAATATTAAATGATTGCAGGCCTTTGATATGGTGTGATCAAGGGTCGTGAACTTTTATGCATATACCTTATTTGCATCATGGTGCAAATTAATCACTTATCACATAATTTTTTAGGAAAAATATATATCTAGATATATATATATATAATATTGTTTATCGAACTTTTAATGAACCAAACCTGAGCGAACCTGCCATTTCAAGGTTCAGTTAGCCTAAATAAATGGGCACAAACCTATATCAAGGTTCGATTCATTTATTTTCGAACCAAATCTAAATCGAACCTTCAACGAATCGAACATGAGCAAATATCAAACTCAAGATTTTTCTAACACCCCTACCTAGGAAACTGAAAGACAATGCACATAAACTGTTGCAGAATCCAACAAGACCATGTTGCCAGCAAAATCATACGGAAGAACAAAAGTCTAAGGCCATCCCTATGATCTCCAACAAATCACCACAAGCCACAGAGGTAATCAAAACAAAGGATTTTGATCATCCAAAGCGTTTGAAGCTGCATATTGGTCCCCTCGACCCTCAAGGTGTCAATCACATGAGGACGCCATACCATGTGAATCTTGCAATCTCTGTGTCGGTTACCTCACTCGCCACACTTGAAACACCGCAGCTCTCGAATCGGAGGAGTAGCAACCTCCGGTTGAGCCATACTTCAACACACCACCTCCCAATCATTGTCATCAAAATTAGCTAGCCCTTTCATCTTCTTGAATTCCCATCTTACTTAGTCGAGGTCACAACATGAAAAATGACACCACCCAAACCTCGCAGATCAGTTGCCAGCACCTCTAGGTGGAACCCCATAACCTCACAGTGGCACCCTACCAACCGATAAAACCCTTGCATAGTAGGGGAGTAGCACCTCCCGACGGTGTCCCAAAACCACCGGGCAGTGGCCTAGCGCCGCCATAGACATGAGAAACTCTTCCATTGCCCCTTAAGTGAGTCGCCTCTCACATGATGGAAGCCCAACACTGTAGGAGAGAGCCCCACGACCCCATGCTAGACCCCGCACCCCTCCTTCACGTCTCTCACGCCTCCACTCACGCTCCCAAGGAGCCTTAGCGCGTCGCTCCTCTCTCTCCTAAAGGGTAGCCCTGATCCAAAAAGGATCAGATATGTTGCCCAACAATGAAGGATATATTAAAATGGAGTTAATATTTAAGTTTAAGAAAGTTGAAGAGTGGATAAAAGATCTGGCTCCTTGCATGTGTTAGCTTTTTTTTAGAAGATGCGTGTTGCCCTTTTCGTATTTTTATTTCTCCTCTACACTCCAATCCCCTTCTCGACCCTATATATCTTCTTGCATGCGGCTTCACATGCTCTCTTTTTCTCTTATCATACATATCTCGACGCATTCCCAGTTCAAAAACCCACACGACATGTGCGTTTCTCACTCTTTAGATTATACTACCTCACATTACAAACCCACAATTTTTATGTCAACACATGGAGGTAGGTGACAATGGACTCTTCATTGCCAATGACTATGAGGAATTGAGATAATGCACGGACTCTGAGGTCAGATTTTGCTTTGGATCGCTTTTTTTGGAAGGCGAAGATGCCTATGAAGGCAAACTGCATGTATGATTGGTTAGGCAAAAGACGTTACTTACAACGGTGTTCATAAGTAAGTCATGACCAGGTTTGAACAAAATTACTTGATCATCACAATGGCAAGGAGAATGTGGATTATCTTTACTGTATTTGTAAATACATTGCAGCAGTGTCGAGGACAACGGGGATCATGTAGATCAATGCAACAGGGTTGGAAGCTTTTTGTCTGAGCATCAAATAAAGTAGGGGCGTGGTGCAGGATTGTCCTATAAATGCCACTGAGATCAAGGTAGGCCGTTGGCGGTTTTGTGGGCTCTATTGAGGGAACAAATTTTGCAGTTGGGAGATGTTGCAAAAGTAACTAAGTTCTGAGAGGGGTGTAAGTCGTATCTTGTAACTTGTATGCTTTGGAGCTGCTGGTAACTTTTGTTTGACATCACAAGCAAGATGATCTTCTTTGACTTCTCATAGGAAAAAACTTTTTTGAATCTTGGATGTACACCCATCTCGGGTAGTTATCATTTGGCTTTTCTAAAAAAAACTACTCTATTATGTGTGGTTATTGCTGCTTCCCAGAATGTAGAAGTAGTTATAAGTCAAAATACGCTGAAGCAATTTTCCATTTTGCTGTATAACTTTGTGAATATAACCTGCAGAATGATCCTCGGTAGCTTCATCGCTCAGGAGCATCCCTAGGCGTGCCTTCACTATGCTCATTGATGGACCAGTAATAGTAATGTGCCCCATCTTCCTCTGCTTTCTCATTTCTACAACACAGTAAAAAGATTAGAAGCACAGCACTATATAATTTTTTTAGATCACGTGTACTAATTAGCTTCAGCGTATCCATCATGTGAATATAGCATTGCCAGCTACCTGGTTTATCATACCAATGGACAGAGGCACCTGGAACATTCAAAGCCCTTATCATCAACCTATGAGCCAAATAGAAGCCATGCTCTCCCTGTAAGAACATTGCCAACAAAAACTAAGGATTAAATCCAATAATCTTCAGTTATGGGAAAACATATAACTTGATTGATAGGGAACTCAAATGTTCCAATCACTCTTGATCATGCATCAGTTTTGATGCATAATACTTTCCAAACAGATTCTAACAGTGATTGTGTGATGGCTAAAAAACAATAACTAAGTAAAAAATAGAGGTCGCAACACAAGGAAACCTCATCTTCACCAAGCAAGTTGTACATAATAGCCGCTGGAACTTTCATTGAAGGATCACCCAAGGGAAGTCCAAGTATAGCTCTCAAGTGCTGCTCATATTGTGAGGTGTAACAAGATTCTATAGTATGATGCCCACTGTTATGTGGCCTTGGGGCAACTTCATTTAGTAGTACCTGTAATCAAAGGATATTTGCAATGATGGTAACTCTGTGGCAATGAAATCAGTAGAAAAACTCACCATCAAATGATAGCCAAGAGATTGCATCTAAAAAACTATAATGATGTCATGACTCATGTCCTTAAACTGGCTTGCTACCTGATCATCTGCAGTTAAAAACAATTCTACTGCAAAAACACCAGCTCCATCCAATGAATTGACGGCCTCTTCAGCAATACTTGTAGCAAGTGTTCTTACTTTAGCAGATATATCAGCCGGTGCTTCAACAATGTGGCATATGTTATCCCTACGATAACATAAGATAGTATTCACGAAACAACCTTGATAATAATAATTATTATTATTATATCCAGTATGTTTATCTGATTACTGCAAATGAAAGAAGACGTCCACATGCTTACTTGTGAGTCGTCTCAACAACAGAATAACACGATACTGCATTTCCTTTTCCCCTTGCAACAATAACAGCTAACTCCTAAATTAAAGAATAGAGAAAGAAAGGAAATGTGAGCTGTGTCATTGGAAAAGTATCAATAGTTCGGAACTTGAAAACAAACATGAAATCTCCTATCATATCAATGTATATAATAACTAGTGTCCAAAATATGGATGATATAGTTATGTCTTTAGATGACTAGCAGAGGTCGGTAATCATCCAACCATGTCACTAAACAGAGCATGGATGAAGACGATACAGCAGTAACCAGCGCACATACTACAAGAGATGCTTTTGACATTACTTGCTAGAAAATGCGGCAGAGAAACAATGACAAAAAAGAACCAGGGTTCAAATCTTGAGGCGGGCACCTGTACGTGTTTCCCCCGCTTTTTCAAAAAAGAAAAAGAAACAATGACAAAAAAGGGAGAGAAAAACAAACCTTCACGAATGGAGTCCACTTTTCAACATATAAGCCACGATCGTATCCCCCTAATGCTGAAAAACATGTAAAAGAACGAATTGGCTCCTTTATAGTTCCCATCATTGCAATCATATCAAACAAAGGGTGCATTTTAACTGTGGAAATACGACTCCCTAATTGTGGAATAGAAAAGTAATTCTCACTTGAAGCTATGTCCCTCCACAAATAGAAAAAGGTAAGTTTCATAAGGGTCTACAAGAAAATAACAAAATGTAAAAGGACTATATTGCTCATAAACGAACTAGAGCAACACTAATTGAAACATACAAGTACAATGAAGAATATGGAATAAAAATACAAAAGTTTAAAACAAGCCTCGTGTTTAAACATTTGTTCTCACGAAAGATATTATAATTCGGCATTCAATACGTTAACCATTCACTTTTAAAATTTTGTCATTTCGACACTTCTCAAACAGAAATCAGCAAGAAATTATCCCATATATCAGTTCAGTCAAGAAATAATTGTTTTAGAGCGAAAAATGAGCAAAGTGGGATGACGTTAATCATTGAGAACCAAATAATCCAGCCGCAAAAATAATGAACAGATATTTGATTCTTGCTAAGGTAGAATATTGATTTCAGGTCCAGAAATATGGTATAAAAGTGAGCTTTTCAAAACATCATTTCCAAGGTTTTGCCAAGGATCTGCTCAGTCAGCAAGCAGCAAGTTGGAGGAGGCATTGGCATGCTGTTGTCGAAAGATGCATTGTAATATTTGGGACATCAGATTTCAAGTGCTTGTTCTCACTGCCAGAGTTCAAAAGCAAAGGTTGTCAGCTGTTGGTTTCTTCTTCTTTAAAGGCCAAAGAATGACCATCATATCAAAGTTAATGCCATCCGTGAAAAAAAAAACATTAGATCAAAAAACCAAAGCAAAAGAACTATGATTCCAAATCCTGCGAACTCAGGTAATGTAACACCGACTGGATAACATCCACTGCAAAAGATCTCATGAATCCGATAACGACCTCAATCATTGCAAACCATGCCCCGATTATATACTATGGGGCCCCTATAATGACACATCTATATATCCCTCACATATATATTACGGGCTCGTATCAATTATTATATAGCCTGACTCTTTCTATGTATAGTTTCAAATGTTGATAGTATTATCTAGTTGAATTTTGAGCACTTTCATCTGTCAAGTATGCGAGCCCATAGGCCCGTCCGAGAAGTTTACAAAGAAGAACAACCATTCCCTCGCTGAAGAAGACCCTAGCCAATTCGTGTAGTTGAGCCCATTCCTCTTGATCAAAGGTGCGAAGAGAAAGATCTCTTCTTCTTTTTTTGAATAAAAACGAGGGGGAGCACTCCCAAGATTGGAGTCACCACACCACAAATATCATAGATTTGTAAGAAGTTACATCAGCCGGATACCCAGAAATTGTACAAAGCGTTACAGTGTGCCACAACATTTTCATAGTAGAAACGTTGCCCCTTGAAAGTGGCATCATTTCTACCAAGCCATGTAGCCCAAAGCACCGCAAAAACTCTGGAAACATCACCGGTGGACCCGGGCCCCACCGCATGAATAGATCCCCAAAAAAGATCCGCACAAGAAGACTGCACCCATGGCAGCCCCAAAGAATCCCACACGTCTACCGACAGCATGCAACCGAAGAAGATGTGATTCGCGTCTTCCACACCATCCATGCATCTGTCACAAGAAACGTCCGTCGTGCCCAACAATCTACACCTTCTGACCTTGTCACAAAGACGACCTCTCCGCAGGCACCAGAGGAACACTTTAACCCGGGTAGGGAACTTTGCCGCCCAAATAATCTTCAGATCCACGCATAGATTCTCGTCTCGCTCCATCACACCACCACACAACCGCCGGTACGCCTTCTTAACCGAGAACTTACCCTCCACCCACTCAAAACAGCCCGGTTCCCCCGACATCTCCCCGACCGGGGGAATCTCCACAAGTAGCTGCAACAACTCTTGCATCCTTTGCTCCGATAAAACCGCAGTGAACTTCGGAGCCCAAGTCCCAGAGTCCACAACCTCCACCACCCGCGCCCCCTTGTCCATGGCCAGCGCCATCAATCTAGGGAAACGGAGCGCCAAGGGCCCCTCTCCCGTCCAGTCATCATGCCAAAATCTGAAAAGAAGACCATTTCCCAATTGCGGCCGAAGGAAAGGCTTCATGCCCGGTAGGACCGCACGGATCCCACTCCACAGTGAAGACTCATGACGCCGCCTTGTCGCCACCAGCTCGCCCGAGACCCCATAAATCTTCCGCAGCAGTCGCAACACCAGCAAGTCCGATGAACCCCATATGCGCACCACCCACTTGGCAAGAAAGGCCCTGTTCATACATTCCACATCCCTGACTCCCAATCCACCCTCTGAAACGGGTAGAGCAAGATCCCTCCAAGCCACCAAGTGCAACCCCTTCTTATCCTGCCTTCCACTAGACCAAAAGAAAAATCTCATCAAAGCCTCCACCTTCTTTTTGACCCCAACAGGCATCAAGCGGGTAGAGAAGAAGAAAATCGGAATGGAAGAAAGAACGTGCTTGAGCAGGGTAAGCTTCCCGCCCTTGGACAAAGTGACAGCCTTCCACCCCTCCAACCGCTCGTCCAACCTCCGAAGAACACAATCCCAATCGAACTTCCTCAGTCTGCCGTCGACCAAAGGCAACCCCAAGTAGGAGATGGGTAAAGCACCCAGAGGGCAACCTGCCCACTCAGTTAACCGGTTACTCTCGTCCTCCTGCATCCCAAGAGTTACCAGTACAGACTTCTGTCTGTTGATCTGCAAGCCAGAAAGACATCCAAACACGTCCACAAGGACAGCAGCATTGTGATTCTGTGCCTCCGTCCCCCCAAAAAAATTAGTGTGTCGTCCGCATATTGCAGTACCGGGACGGAGATGCCCCCATTGTGAACCCCTCACACCAGCTTTCCTCAACCGCCCGCTGAAATAAAACCGCAAGACAATCCGCAACCAAAACAAACAGAAGGGGAGCAAGGGGGCAGCCTGGCGCACCCCCCACTACGGTTGGAACCAGCCACCCTCCTGACTGCCATTGACCAGCATCGAGCAAGAGCACGTAGTGACACACCTCTTAACCCAGTCCACCCAAAGAGGTGGGAAACCCTTTTTCTCTAGCATTGTCCACAAGAATTTCCAGCTGACACAATCATAGGCCTTCGCATAGTCGAGCTTCCAAATCGCACCTTTCTTCCTAGATCTCTTCCATTCGCGACTGACCTCCGATGCGATCACGATACCATCTGCCATACATCGCCCAGGAATGAACGCGGACTGTGAAGGAAAAACCACGCTCGATAGAACAACTCTAAGCCTGCTCGCCAAGACCTTGGCCACAATGAGGTAGATGCCGTTAGAAATCGATATAGGTCGGTAGTCTCCAACCCCTACTGGGGCCTCTTTCTTAGGCAAAAGAAAAATCAAGGCCATGTTGACCTTCTCAAACCCCCTGTTGCCATCCCTGAATTCCTTCAGAACCTCCAGAATTTCTCCCTTCAACAGCTCCCAGAACTCCCTGTAAAAGGAAATAGAGAAACCATCCGGACCAGGAGCCCCATCCGCATTTAAATCCCAGACCGCCCTGCAAACCTCCGCCTCCGAAAACTCTGCCACCAACAAGTCCGCATGCTGACCGGTCAACAACCCCGACCCCCGTCTGGTCCACCCCCAACCATCCCCCCCCCCTCACCCTCCTCGAGGCACTGACAAAATGCTCTCGCAAGGCAATCCCAATGTTCCTCTCCCCCGAAACCCTTCGGCCCCACACCTCCACCTCATGCAGGAAGCTCCTTCTCCTCCTTCCAGAAGCAACCGAATGGAAGAAGCGAGTGTTGGCATCGCCCTCCCTCAACCACTTCTGCCGCGATCTCTGCCTCCAATGGACCTCTTCTTTCCTGTCCTCCTGATATACAACCTCCAACCATGCTGCCCTCTCCTCCACCTCCTCCGGAGTCAAACCCGGAGGAGTATCTCTTCTTTTTCCCATTAAATGACCAACTGCCTCTCTGTCAAAAATGGGTTTGTGCCGCAGGTGTTGAATGATCTACTACAGGTCTTGGGAAAGCCTTTCTATGATTATATAGTTATTTTCATCCCCTATAATCTAATCCTATATATCTAGTGGCAATAGCCTATAATGGATGTCCATTATAGGTGAATGCCCATCGATGAGAAAATTATCAAATTAAAGAAAAACAAAAGCAGTTTCTCAAAAAAATCAAGCAAAGGAACTACAATTCCCTATCGTGAGAACTCTGACTGGTAGACGTTATCTGTGTAAGATCCCGTAAATCTGAAAACAACCTCATTCATCTGCAACTGCATAACCTGAATCACAAAAAGAGTTCTAAATCACTCCATTCTTCTCAAGTAGAAGCATCGCAACCATCTGTTAATCCTCTACGACACCAAAATGATATCTAAGATGAGGAATCCCATCCATAAGATGTTCATTCTTCTCCATGGCTCGAAATTTCTCAATATTTCGGCAAAATATTGCAGAAATATCGGTATTGCCTGATTGGTGATATCTAAAGAGTCAACCTTTCTATTTTTTAGGAATCAATGATGCATCTTTTTTAGAAATAACGAAATGAACATTCAATAGAGGCTATTGGAGTATATGCGTCACATGTTCTGTAGGTGGGTAATTGGATCCCTCCATGATCTTATGTTTAGTCCCACATCTACTGTTGTGGGACTTGGAGAGTCGGTGGGGCTATATAAGAAGCACCACACCCATTGTACCAGAGAGAAAGTTCAATGAACACATCAACCCTTTGAGGTGTTCTCCCGTGGTTTCATCCCACTCCTTGGGGAGTGGGGTTCCACGTAAAATCCCGATGTTTCATGATGTTTATTCTTTCTTTGATTACGTTTCTGCATTTCATATTTCTAACATGGTATCAGAGCGGGTTCGATTCTCGAAGAATTATTATTTTATGCTCTTGATTTGTTTAAGATTCAATTAAGAGAGCAAATTCGATTCTTGTTTTTTTCTTGAAGATTTATGATTCATGATATGTTCAAAGTTCGAGATCTAGGGTTTTTTTCAAAACCCAAAACAGGTTCTTCATTCTTGTTCAAATCGATCCAGCTGCAGCATCAAAGTTCCAGGGTTTCTTTAAACCTTAATTTTTCCATTGTTGACGCCGATCTGATCATCTCTACAATTTGTTTTGGGATTCTGAAGCCCTGACACCAATCTCCAGATGATGTCGGAATACTGCAGTCCTTCAGCGGTAGTTCTCCAACGTGCATCCACGTGCGGAGATTTTGCGTACTCGAGATCTCCAACACGACCCTTGCGACCCGCGAACGTTGCCAACTATGGCACATGGAGCATCTTCAAGCATATCCACGACATTATCCAAGTTGAGGCAATGCCCTCATGATGCAAGCCTCCGATCCAAGACAAATCTCAATGCCGACACGTGTCTCTACCATTGTTCCTACCTCCAACGGCATCTCTAGGTGGCGGCAACGCCTCCACCTACCCAGTTCCCCTTTGGCGGCGACAGCAGCCCAGCTCCAAACGAAGGTGGTGGCATCTCCCTAACGTCATCCACAACCAGGTGATCGAGGTTGGATTCACCTCCTTCGACCTCGAATGCATCTCCTCCCGAAGCCGCATACCCAGTCCATCTACAGGTGGCATCACCGTTCTCTCCATGCTATCTCCAGCAACCTCAAACACAGATCTCGAAAGGATCTCGCAGGCAAAGCCTTTTACATGCTATCTCCAACAGCCTCACAGATCTCGCAGGCGGCACCACCGCCTCCCTTCCTCATGGATCTCGCAGGCAGCATGAGGACTTGTCCCCATCGTAGGGTGGCGCACTTGCGAAAGGGGTTTCCCTATCGTGGAACCCTAAATAGGGGTGAAGGGGGCCCAAGTGGATCGAAAGTCAAAAAAATATTAGAGCTTCTCTTTTGGGCCTTTGGGCCATGTTCAAGAGGAAAAGAAAAAGAAGAAGAGAGAGAGACTAGGAAGGAAAAAAGGGGTGGTTTGTTTTGAAAAAAAATTGACTGTCTTAAAAATAAGAAGTGAAAAGCCGAAAAAATTGATGAACAGCTTTAAAAATACAGGTGCGTACGAAAAATCGTATGCGGAAAAAAAAGAAAATAGAAAAAAAGAAACGGTTGTTAAAAAACAGAAATAGCCGTGAAAAAAAGGGATCGTACAAAAAGAATATGTACGAGAAAAAAATGATTCAAAAAATGCGAGAAGAAAAGCTGAAGAAAAAAATCAGCTTATGTGATTCATTATTCCTCCCCATTTTCTTGTCTTCTCCCAACTTTGCCGATGTCATTGTTTTTCGACAAGTATGGGAAAAAGGGTGAGTATTGTGTAGAGTTACAGATCGGATTCTCATCTTCTCGATTGACTCATCCCCGATCTCTTGATTCTATCATCCACATATGGCATCTCGAGGATTCCTGATTATATTTGGTGCCATCTCAGCTAGATTAGTTGACCTTAGGGACATATTGTGATTAACCTGATTCTTTCTCATCCCTCGCATGATCTTATGCCCTCATGATTATTGATTGATTAATTACTTTAGAGGGCCTGAGATTTGATGCCAGCATTCCCAAGACTTGATTGACTTAGTTCGTATTACTCCTCGATGACTATCTACGGGAGGATGCGACACATTCTTTATGATCGGTTTCATACACTGACTATGTCCCCACCTTTGTGGAGCCCGGAACCGCATCATCTGAGTTGACTGTTTGGCCTCCCGTGGCAAATGGAGCTAGGTTGTTGCCCCAGCAAGAACATCTGCGGTTGGCAGAAAATGGGTCTTTACAGTGAAGAACCGAGCAGATGGCAGTGTTGATAACTACAAAGCTCAGCTTGTGGCCATGAATTCACTCAGACATATGGGGTAGACATCAGGACACATTCTCTCAGTGGCTCATTTAACTTCAAATCCTCCTCTCAGTTGTTGCGGTATAGGAACCGTCGCTTTCCCAACTTGATGTAAAGATCACTTTTCTTTATAGTGGCATGTAGGAGGAAGTTTATATGCAACAGCCATTTGGGTTTGTTGCCGAGATTCTAAGAAGTATCAGAAGATATGCATACTTCATAAGGCCATATATGGCCTTAAGCAGACTCCCGGAACATGGTTATAGAAGCTCTCGGACTTGATTAACAACAGGGCTTCATGAGATCGGTTGTAGATCATTCACTTTTTGTACAGAGGACTTTTTCTTTCTCATCAAATGAATGGCATTTTCTTCTGAAAATCCTAGCAATTCTGAGCATGATATTGGGGAATCTCATTGCTATTACTCAAATATTTTTCAATATCATCATCATGTAGTAAATCAACAAAACCTAAAGTAATCTCACATTCACCTTCCAGTGCTTCCACTTTACCTATTGTTGTACCAGAGTGAATGCGATCCCCACCAGGCCTGACCCTCAAGAATTTCCTTCCGCCCCTTGGGCTCATCTAAGACCCAAGAGCTTTTCTTGCTAGGGGGATGTCACATCTCTCTTGGGCCTCCGTCAAGCCCTGAAATCCCTATTTACAAGGGATTGAAAAAGGAAGGAAAGACTTGTCTTGTGTAATAGAGAGGTATCATTGTCATTATGGTTTATGTTGATATCGTTGTTAAAGAAAATGACTTCCACGGCATTAGTGAGGTTAAGGAGTTCATTAGACAACAGTTTCTCACCAACTTGGCGAATTAGGATACTTCATTGGACTTGAGTTTTCCAAGAGCCAATGGAATCTTATGATGAGTCGATGACGTAAAGAAGGTGCATTATGGATATCCTTTCAAAGATAGGTATGGCATATTGTAGGCATGCCACTGCTCCCATAGATCCCAACATGAAGCTATATTATGATGATGATATATATAGGTGGACAAGAGGAGAAACATGGAGCTAGTTGGGAAACTCCTCTACATGATTATTACCATGCCAGATATATCCTTTATAGTAAGCAAAGTCAGCCAATTAATTGAGAAGTTGTGACAGGCTCACATAGATGTTGTCTACATGATCTTAAGGAAAATCTTCTCTAGGTAAAGGATTGTTGTTTAGCAGAGGGGCATTCATTGGACCCTTGTCATCACAGTGTGCGCAGATGCTGACAATGCAGGATACCCCAAAGACAGGAAATCTACATATGACTTTGCAGTTTTCATAAGGAGCTCTTTAATATCATGGGTCTAGGGTCCCAACTTGATTTACTGACTAAACCATAATCCACATTAGGTCGATTTGTGGATGTGGACACGAAGACAACGCTTATCCTTTTGCGCTTGTTTGGACGATACGATGCGCCAGGAATGATGCCATTTTGGGGGAGCATACTTTTTATACCTAAAGTGTAATTGAACATTGTAGGACGTTGTGCATATCCAAGAGAATATAATACGATGTGAGAAATATCCATGTGGTTTATAACCTTTTTAATATATATCATTTTGAGGTAGATCCCAACTTGGGATGCCACCCTTCTCCTTTTCAAAAAAATATCATGGAAAAGTAAGAAGCGGACTGTGCTTGCTAGATCTAGTGTTGAGTCTGAGTAGTGAACTATGGTGCAAGGGGGCACTGAGGTGACATAGTCAGATCCGTTCCGACTGACTTAGTTGTTGACGTGTCTCTTCCCATGCAAATGCAATGAGATAACCAGGATGTTTTTTCATTGCCAACAATACATCTTTCCATGTGAGGACCAAATACATTAAGGTAGATTGCTATTGTACACGAGACATGATTTGGAAGGATTTTATGTCTACTTCCCACGTCATTTCAAGGGAACAAACCGTTGATGTTTTCACCAAGGCCCAAACCAGAGGGCATTCCAGAATTGTTGTTCCAAGCTGAGCATGATTGACATCAATGCTTCATCTTGTGGAGGATTGTTGAGAGTTATCTTTGTATTTTCCTATTTCTTATGTATTTTTATATTTCTTTTGTCTATAATATCTAATTCGTTCTTTAGGGGCTCTCTCTATATAAAAGAGCCCTATGCCCCCTTTCATTATTATATTATAATTATCTTTCCACAAATATATTTATAGTGAAGTAACTCACCAAAAAAATATGCATTCATGTATTACCAGTAAAGAAAAATATGGAAGCCATATCACCTGAAACAGCCAAAGGAATCTCTTCACTGCTAAAAGCTACAGCGTTACCACGCCCATCGTAAGCTAGACGTTTACTTTTGATCATTAATGGATATCCAAAACACTCCCCAGCTTTCTGAGTGTCTTCTTCATCATTAACCTATCAAAACCGCAATGGCACTTAGCAAACAACATAAAAGGAGATGACCAGATTAAAATTTTAACCTGCTGAAACTCTGCAACTGGGATTCCATGCTGAGAAAAATGAACCTTCTGGAGATACTTGTCCTGCAATAAGCATGATAACATAAATGGAGTCATTGAAAAGGTCATCCTTTATTTTTTTTTTGAGAAGAAATCATCCTTTATTGACCTAGAATGTGGAAAAATCTTTACAAAGACAAGGACTCTTGTAGAATTCTGGTGTGTCCAAGACTTTTTCAAAATCAATCCTTCCCCAAGTAAAATGACCATATTCCTTGCCAATCATATTGTCCACTGAATAGAAGTCGCATGAATCTTCCTAGAACCCAAGATAACCCCAAAGCTCTAATAGACATCCAAAACTCCACGGCCCTCAAAGAAGCTATAGCAAATATTGTCGCCTCCTCCCATATATACATCGACGACAGGCAACAAAAGAAGAGATGATCGGTGTCCTCAACCTTCATGTCAACATTGACATGAGTCATTACACCTCAAAAACAATTTTAGCTCGACGACTACGAGCGCCCATCATCACCCACCTCCTCCCCATGAACCAAAAAAACACCATCACCATGCGTAGTATCTTTGATCCCCAGATTTGGCCCAACGACAAAGCTGACATCTCTGGGTTAAAAACTATCGGTATGTAAAGCGTCTAGTAAGCCTTCTTGATCATAAAACACCGTCTGCCCACATCCAGTGATCACGCCCCCTGATGAACCTCCCACTCTTGAGAGAGATTCGACCATTGTAAAGAACTCTACCAAGCTTTCCTCGGAAAGCTTCAATCTGAAAGGGGCGTCCAAGACCCATCACCCCATGCATCACGAACCAACACCTCTCGATCCATCACCATCGCAAACAAACAAGGATAATGGTCACAAAAAAACACATTGGCCCATACAATCGTTCAATTACGGAAGGAATGAACTGTTGTCACCCAACACATGTTTCAAGTACGTAGAAACCTCAAAGAGAACCGCACAAACCTTGCACTGAGATTTGAAGGGCTTGGCCTCGTATCACCCCATGCATTGCTAACCAACATCTCTCGATCCATCACCATCGCAAAAACGGGTAAGGATATGGTCACAAAAAAACACCTTGGCCCATACAATCGTTCAATTATGGAAGGAACGAACATGTGTCATCCAACACATGTTTCAAGTGCGTAGAAACCTCAAAGAGAACCGCATAAACCTTGCATCGAGATTTGAAGGGCTTAGCCTCCCTATCAATATGTCCTACTAGTCCCACTGACACCCCATATTATCCAACTCACCAAAGAGCATAGAAGATCCAAACCCCCACCCCATATACATCGTAAAAACACCGTCTGCCACATCTAGTGATCACGCCCCCTAGTGAACCTCCCACTCTTGAGAGAGATTCGACCATCCTAAAGAACTCTACCAAGCTTTCCTCGGAAAGCTTCGATCTGAAAGGGGCATCCAAGACCCATCACACCATGCATCACGAACCAACACCTCTCGATCCATCACCATCGCAAACAGGCAAGGATAATGGTCACAAAAAAACACATTGGCCCATACAATCGTCCAATGCAGAAGGAATGAACTGTTGTCACCCAACACATGTTTCAAGTACGTAGAAACCTCAAAGAGAACCGCACAAACCTTGCATTGAGATTTGAAGGGCTTAGCCTCCGTATCACCCCATGCATTGCGAGCCAGCGTCTCTCGATCCATCACCATCACAACAACAGGTATGGATAATGGTCACAAAAAAACAGCTTGGCCCAAACAATCGTTCAATTACAGAAGGAACGAACAGGTGTCAACCAACACATGTTTCAAGTGCGTAGAAACCTCAAAGAGAACCGCATAAACCTTGCACCGAGATTTGAAGGGCTTAGCTTCCCTATCAATATGTCCTACTAGTCCCACCGACGATCATCCTTCTCACCAAAGAGCATATACGATCCAAACCCCCACCCCATATACAAATGGACGACTTTGCTAGGAGGTCCCTATTCATCACATATAAGGGTCAACAGGCGCAAACCACCATCACTCTCATCCGGCATCACTACATTCCAGTTGACCACTGGAATGCCCTACGATTTGCCGAGCTAGCCTATAATAAAAATCACATCAAAGCATCCAACCAACCGCGAATCCCCATTAGGAGTACGCACGCAAACAAAAAAAATTTGAAATTAACAAGAGGACTACTTTCAACATCAGCATACAACTACCTCTAGATACACAAGAGGCATCCCACTCCACTAACTTGTGCTCAGGCCTCTCCACTAATGGCAACCCATTCGACTACAGAATAGGACCAAAAGATAAATCCAAGTAACTGATTGATAAAGTCCCTTGCGAAGAATGCAATGAAATCAACAAACCTCAAACTCCTCCATAAGCCCGAAGGGAACAAAAATCGACTTCTCTCCATTGAGCTCGAGGCTCTAAATGACACCAAAGAGCTTCAAAGCCACTACAATCCCCCTAAACCACACAGATTGCACCACCTTCCATGAACACTATAGTACCATCAACATATTACAGAATCAGGATCAAAATTATGTCCAGACAAAACCCATCGCAAAAGTTTCCCTCCAACAGCATTGTGCCCATCCAAGAAACTATACCTACTAATAAAACAAAGAGCAATGGATCTACTCCCCTTTATCGTTGAAAGAAACCAACATCATCACTTCCATTTATCGAAATCGAGCAAGTCCACTCGATAAGAAAGCCACGTCATGCGAGGAAAACTCTGATGAAACTCCAGCACCCACAATCATATCCTTTAGAAAAATCATCCTTCCAGCATGCCATTTGTACCCCTCTCAAATGAAACTTCAGCTCCCACAATCATATCCTTTAGAAAAATCAACACTCCAAATCAGCCTTTATCATTGCAAGAAACAAACATCATCTCTTCCATTTATCGCAATCGAGCAAGCTGCAAGTCCACTCAATAAGAAAGCCACGTCATGTGAGGAAAACCCAGATGAAGCTCCCACAGTCATATTCTTTAGAAAAATCAACCTTCCAAAGCACGCCATTTGTACCCATCCCTAATTAACAATGATCTATGAGGCAATGTCATGCCATCCAACATATGCCTATCCAATATAATTCAACCTCTCAAAATCTATGGTTCTCTTGCCGCAGCTCCTCCACAACTGTCAGTTCATCCAATTCTGCCACATACCAGAACTCGAGAAAGAAGAAAACAAGAAAACCATCCAACCCCAAAAATTCATTTATGTTTTAATAAAAAATAGGCATATGAACCCCCATGAGGGTAAATGTACGCGTCAGCTCTAATGCGCATGGATCCGACACATAAGGCAACTCTCTCTCCTACCACCTCACCCCCACAAGACCGAACCCATCTACTCATCTCCCTGAAGTGAGTCACAATAGCACCCCATCTCCCTCTTACCCTAGAATGAGAAATTTAAATTATTATATTATTTACTAAATGGTTGTCAATACAGTCACAAGTTATGGTGATTTGTTTAGAAGTGAGTTATAAGGATAACTATGTGATCAATGTAAGCATTGATCCCCAATAGAAAATGGCCACCCCTAGACATCAGCTTTACCCTCTAACCAATGAGTCTCCATTCCAAACTATCCACCATCGAATCTCGGTATATTATTGAACTAAACTCATCAAGAAAAAATACAAAATATCATGGACAGCTACCTGGCTCAGTCCCTGGCGCCCGCCCACGGCACCTTGTTACCCACTAAGGGTCCAAGCCCTATTAATCCTCCATACCAAAGGTCGAGAAAATCAATGTATTATGGAGGATTGAAGCCTCACAAAAACCTCCACCAGAGTCTCGACTCGATACGCTTGCAACTCAAACCCTTCCATGAAGCAAATTACATTATATGCAAACTGGAGTAGCACAATATGGCCCACACATGACAAAGCCAAAGTGAAACCAAAATATAAAACACCACTACAACTTTGTGACATAAGTCGTAACCAGCACAACCGTTACCCAAGCGGACAACGTATCTGCCAACGACACCCCCTTTCTAGGTTCAACACACCCATCCTCAAAACTCGTTGGGGGCCTAACTATACTCATTGAACATTGCCCAAAATGCTTAAGCTCGAGTTGTTTGGTAGTTTGAGCTACTTATAATCCACAATTACATTTTCTAATTACTAAATGTGGAACTATATTGGGATGCTACATCCTCCCACACTTACATGTGCAACGTCCTTGTTGCAATATGGCTCGTCACTCACTCTCGAGAAATGAGGAGGTTGCACACTCTGGGCAATCATTTCTTCATAATTATTTGGTAGGGAGGACTCCACCTTTTGGGTTGCATTTTCCACTATATAGAAAACTTGCTCTGATATCATTTATAATGTCCCGGGCCCCGACTCGATCCATTATTGAGAAGTACTGACCCTCACAACTTGTTAGGATTGAGCTCAACTGGACCTCGCTAACCACGGCCGAAAATACTTAAGCCCAAGTTGTTTTGTAGTAGTTCCCACTACTTTTAACCCACTATCACACAGTAATTACTAGAGGAAGGATTGTGTTGGGGTGTTAAATGACTACCCATTGCCTGAGATAGAAAAGGACAAAGTCATTGTGCATATTTGTACCCAAGCAAGCCATATCAGAACAAAGTTTCTATTCCTAAATGCATTCCAAAATAACAACCAATCAAAGTATAGTATACATTCATAAAGTCAGCCTTCTGCATGAAACCCTTCACCCCTTCTTTGTCCCAGTTAAGGCATCTTGGTTGCTACCATGCAATTGTCCAACAAATATCTTCTCGACGTTAAAGCGAACTGCACCTAGAACATTAGCTTGTCCAAAACACCACACAAACTCAAAGCAAAGTTCCTTTTCCTTAATGTGCTCCATAAGAACATCTAATCATATTATAATATGCCTTTGTAAAGACAATATTTTGCATGAATCCCAACACTCATTATCACATATAGAAGGCATGTTCATTGCTACCATAAAATTATTTAACGAATATCTTCCCGTAATGAAAGCAAATTACAACTGGCTCACTAGCTTATCCAAAACCCCACTCAAATTCAAAGCCAATGTTTTTGTGATGATCAACTAGAAGCCATTAAACAGGCTGATTGATCAAGCATCTCCCGCAACTTCAGCGCACCTCTTATCGGCAACAAGGAGAGGAAAAACATATGAGACTCTCAAACCCATAATTCCCAATCATAAATTCTAAAACCACCTGCATGAAGCTCATTCTTACATAATCCTAAAAATCCGTAGAGAAAAGGATCAATAAATAATCTAACATAGCAAACCAATTTTATTTAATGTCCTAAAAGCAACCATAACCTCCTCATGTGTAACCAGTCTCACGAGCCTCTCATGTTGCTCATCTAATAGTATGGTGATTGTCTCGTCAACCTACTACTAAACCCCCTCCTGACTACCTTCGTCGACATCCTAGAATGTTGTAACAAAACAATCCATCCTCCTCATCCACTCTCAAGAGTCTATTCTACCATGGACTCTAAGATGCTTGAAAGTAGATGAATCTTGTGATTGTATCCCCAAGCCAACCACAACAACCTAGATCTTTGCATATGTTGACTTCAAATCATCCTTAAGGACCCTTCTTACCTCCACCTATTTAGTAAACAGTGCCCTCGCATGACTCATCTTTCAATTATACAAGCTACTACCCTCCAATGTAGAGCCACTTGTCTCCTCCTCTCTCAAGACTATTGTGGTGACATCTTATGCCTGAAAAATCGGAGCAACATGAACCTGACTGCCAATGTCCTCGTTGTGACATTAACCATCACATTATGTTAGTAAACCTCTACTAGTTGCCTAAAATCCAGCTCCAATGACAAGCTCATTCAAACTTGAAGCTTGTTCTATGCATGGCCCCATTAAATGATCAGACCAGCAAGTCAGAAACGTGTATTTGAGAATGTCATATGTTTGGACATGACACCCTGCAAAAGTGAACTTGTTAATCTTTGACCTCGTGGTCAAGTTCCTCCATGTGAGCCTACATTCCTAGATTAGATAATACACCAAGCCCAAGTTATCAATCAACTCTCCAAAGTTGACTATTGTAGCATTCTCTCTAGATCACCCTTATAGCTTGTTTTTCAAGGGAAGTATCACATTGAAGTCTATGTCATCCAGAAAAGGAGCACCCCTTACCTCATCCACCACCCATCTCCAATCCTCACGAAACTCGTCTCTTCTCCCTCCATCAGTCACACAATACAACCCCACCACCCAAAATAGCAAACAATTGCCTCCGTCTGCAATTGCACTGATAATACCCAACTCCCAATCTGAGAGTTGACCAGCTCATAGGCCTCCAATCCTTCTCATAGCCCGCTTCGCTAGAAAGCCTCATATGCTAGCCCCACGAATTTTCCTACAAGTTCCCATCTCACATAACTCCAAGTGTGACTCCTATAAGAGGACCACCTTCACCCCATACTCATGTAGATATCTCCAAAAACTCTATTGTTTCCCCTCCACCCTTGGAACTCTCACATTCCACGTGAGAGAACACAAAATTGAACCAAAGAACCCCCACCAGTAGCCATCCCCTACCAACATCCAAAAAAATGTTTGAATCTGAAGAACTTCATGAACAAAACTGGATGAACAGGACCAGATGCAATTCTATTGATGTGAGAACTGAACCAATTAATGCCATAAATACCAATCAAGAGAATATAAACAAATTAAAAAATAGAGATCATTCATTTAAATTGGAAAAATATGCACAACTAAAGCGAGACAGAGAAGCTTCAACAAAAAGAGTTGAATAAAGCTTTTTCATGTATGAAGAAATACTAACTTGAATTATACGGATAGTGGAGGCTTTAGGCTCGCAATCAATCCCTTGCTGTTCAAGCTTCTCTAATGTAACTGCGTCAACATGTTCAATTTCAACAGTGAGCACCCCACATCTACCTACCAAGAAGAAATCTTAGTCATTCACTGAGGCAGCCATGCAGTAGAAAAGACAAGGCATGATGCACACCTCTAAAGTAAAAATGGATGTACAACAGATCTTGCTACCAAAAAAAGTAAACTTGCACACAGACCTTTTTGCAAATGCTCGAACAGCATCACCGTCATCAAAACTACCAACCACATGCTTGTAAGAAATGCGGCCAGCAGGGCAATTCTCAAGCGGATCCAAAATCATTACTCTTAATGCCATTTCAGATGCGGCTTGACAAAGCATACGGCCTAATTGTCCACCTCCAAGAACACCAACTATGACATCTGAAATCCCATGTATTGCCACTTCATCTTTCCTAAGTCGAGACATCAAGAAATATATAAAGTTCATGGATAGAATAGCAATTAAGGCTTGAAGAGGCCAAAATAGGAAAGCAACAAAAAGATTAACAACCTAAACAGAACTCTAGCATGCATTGTATACATGACAGTTATGTGATTTAAGCATTGAAATTTTATTTTAAAAAAGAGGAGGAAAACCAAAAATATGATTTTTAAAACTAAAAGAGCATAGAGGGTTGACCTCTCTGTCAATGGAACTTCATCACTCCTGTGCTCCATAGATGCGCTGCAGAAACCTGACCTCCGTATAGCAGAAAAGTAACTTGACCCAGATTTAAATAACTGCGGAGATCGATGTGGGATGAACACTGTTTTCAAAATGCAGATTCCAGTTGATCCAGTGGTGGAAGGTGGAGTTAAAGGGGGGGCACAAAGAAACATCGGGGAAACCTGCAGTAAAAAAGTGCAAAAAAAATCCCCGGTGAGGTTACAGTTGGGTTTATAACTATTTTACCAGATAGTGGCGCTTACGAGGTTTCAATATCTTCAGACTTGTAATGATTTTATTCTTGTGCAAAAGACTGGTAGATAAACAGTGCCTTGCATGTTAATGCTCAAGGGAATTAATATCAAACATCAAGACCACTTAAAATCAAGGTCGAAAGTTAAACGTGATGTTTGTTATGCCAGACGACCAAATAAATATGCAGCATGCAATCAATCTAATGCAAATATAAATTTAGGAATTATTCAACTAAACTGCAGGCTTATGCAAATTTTGTGCAATAACTACTTGTTGGGTAACATTCCATTAAAATATCCAAACAGAATTATTAAACTGGAATATTATTGGAACCGAATGCATTGCCCCCATATAAACAAAAGAATATACCAACAGAGATTAAAAATGAACCACCTTTAAAAAGGAACAGATCGAGAGATTTCTTAGCGGGAAAAATGAATTGGATTCAGAAAACTAGCAGAGTTTAAAAACAACCACACAAAACAAAAGGCATACAAGAGATGAGACCGGAAGGAGGATCCCGAGGGCAAGGAGAGGATGGTGGATGCAGCCGGCAGGTGCGGAGTAGGGCTGTCGGAATGATGAGGCGGAGAAGTGGCGGCTTCGCGATGGGTGGATGCAGAGGAGGCGGGGTAATGAGCGTCGGACGTAACTAAGGTGCCGGCAGCGGAAGGGGGTTGCGGTGCGGTGGTGGTGGGGGATGGAGGTGGAGACGGTGGTTGGTGGCGGCGCGGGAGATGAACGGCGGCGGCGGCGGCGGCGGTGGGGGAGAGTGGCGGAGGGTTCTGGGGTTAAGGTTTGAGTGGAGAAGAATGAGTGTCGAGCGAGGAGAGGGAAACGGGGAACTGCTGAGAGAGAGGAAAGGGATGGGAAAAGCAAGACCCACAGGTTTGATAGCCAATTCTCGTACTTCTTAAATTAATTAATAATTAATTTGTAATTAATTAATTAATTAAAAAGATTTAATATTTAAAATTTTAGACATCGTATTATTTGTCAATCCCTATATCATGTGCCTTCGTGAAGTTGCACGATTTTCCCTTTTATCCTCCAAATTTGATTATACATCCTCCAAATTACGCAAATGCCTGTGAATTTCATACTAAGTACTAATAATTACATTTGTGAGCACCAAAGAATTCTTGATGTTTCAACCTAATATATAGATTATGTATATATTATTTTTTCAAAGGAAATGATTGTATTATTAATTACGTTTAGATTAACTGTTTTCAACATTTTATTAAGTTTTTTATATTTTCTATTTTGAATGTCGCAAAAAAACGAATATATGAATCTCAACTTTATTGGATTATCTCAAGCAGAAGATAAGGCACTATATATCGGATTCCCATACACTTTTTTGTAAATTTACGACTCTTTTCTAATATATGAACATTGCTAATTTCTTATCACATGTGAATTTTGAAAAAATATTGGTATCAAGGTAATTATCCATGACATACATAAGCTCAACATTCCATATAATAAGATCATTTGATAATGCGAAAGAGGTAACCTGAAACGTACCAATCCCCCCCCCCCTCCCCAGGATTTTCTCTGAGATGCATGTAAACACGAGTCACGGTCTTCGTAAATACATAAAACGGTCAAAATTTGTTTGTTTCAAAAGGTTTTGATTTATATTGGGCATGATTTTCCATACTCTATTTCTGAAGATCATATTGCATATACTTCTTCGACTTGTAACTCTTACTCAACCAATGGTCTAGTCCAGAATCGTCAGCATGAGCACTTTGTCTCTCTATAGAGGCAACATACTTTGCCTCTACAGCTTCATGATCAAATACATGGGTGGCAACCCCTCTATAGATTACTTTGTCGGCATCCTCATTATTCATACTGTAGATGTTTCATCCATCTTCATTTTTCAAAACCAACACTAATGAACATTATCTAAAATTACGACATGTGTTATCAATCCATTCTCTGAAACTATCTACACCTTCGTTGTTGATTATTGATCCACTTGCATACCATCTTCTGTTCTCTCCGCTTCTTCATGATTGATTTCATTTTGTCTGGTCCCCTTATTCCTCTTGAAGTGAGGAAGAAACCACTCAAGGCTCGTTTCCGTCGCATGTGACTGAGCTTCCATTTCACTCACATTTTCATCCCAAAGATTTGCTTTGCCCCCTTGTTTCTAGCTAACCTTTACATGTGCTGGAGATATCCAGTGATCAGAATATTCAACCATGCTTTGGTGAAGATATTTTCCTCCGATATACCTTCATCACCAGGGAGTTGTGCACACCATCGGGTCTAGGAATCGACACCAACACATTCATGAGGGGTTCACGCAACTTCCCCAACCTCCAGGAGTTGTATGAGATCATGGAGGAGGAGATGGAGGTTAATCGGAGCCTCGCTCGAGCAACACTACACATAGAGTTGAGGACCGAACAAGTGTTGTAGGCATCGTTGGATATTATCATTTTGATCTGATCAGACAACTTGGATCCTCTCCAAACTAAACACCGAGGCGACAATTTAGATTAGCGGTTCGGGTGTCCGAGCCTAGCACCATAGTGCCACACCTTTCCACATCTCATGAGCCTCCCATTTCTCCCGAGCCTAGCCGTCACGTGTACGAGGAATGTAAGGAAGGTATTTTGCAGATGCACCCTTCAATTTTTTGCTTTCGTAGATTAGTCTAGTCGTCTAATGAAATTTACATGTATGCCTAGGCGACTTTAGTTATTGCAACTAAAAATGTGTTTTGGACCTATTTGTAAGATTTTTAAATATTTTTAATTAAGTTTTATTATATGTATGTATATGTATTATTCGATCAATATCTTATGGACCATATATCCAAAACTAATGAAATTGATGTCATTTGAAAGATAATTTTACACTCTTCCTAATTGTGTGATTGATTTAATGAATTGATCTATTATTCACGTATTAAATTTCATATTGTAAACTTATCTCTTCTCACTTGAAAGTAAAGTTAAAATTGATTTTATTTTGTGGCTGATCGACACATTGATACACTGACTCTCATTAAGTCCTAATTAGTTTCACAAGTTATTCTAACTAATTAATCACATGCTTTGTTGAGTGTTGTGCATATTTTGTATATTGCATTTGCGTCATTACTTGATTATTTAATTTAACTGCATAAAAATCACTTAAAAATATCATGCATTGCATTATCTGTTGTTCTTGACTTAAACCACCATTAAATATTGTTATAATAAATTTTTAATTCTTAGATTAAATTGATTAATTTTTTGTGTCCCTCCTATCGATCATGGACTTGCCCATGATAAATTAAATCTAAATCCTCTTCGCAAAGATCATTCAATTCGGTTCTCATTGAGTGTTGATTGGTCTTATTACAATGACTACATTTTATTATTGCTAGTTAACGATTCATCAGACGACACCATCGTCGAGGACATGGCATTTTAATTGATTTCTTTTAGGATTAGATATTTATTTTAGTGATTTTTAGTGTATTTATGGTTAATTTGTAGTGTTATTTTGTGTTTTCCATCTATTTAATTAGCTATATATTTCTATTGAGATTTCTCTAAACATATTATTTTGTGCAAGGCCTATGTAGCTGACGAAGATTGAAAGAACATGGAGGCGAGGACCTTGGAGCTCTTGCTGAAGAGTTCACATCACAATTGAATTAGGAGAAATTTTAGTTTTAATTAATTGGTGATTTGTGTTGTAACATTTATTATTATTATTTGTAATGATTAGGTAATTTACCCATTTGCAGTGGTTCTCGTGTGAGATCTCGTGTTTGTAAACAAAGGCCTCTATTATTCTTTTATTTACACGATTGTGTCGAGAGTGATTTTCGACTTAAGTGGCATGAATTATGAATATGCACTTTGACTCAAATAGTCAAACTTAGGTCATTTTGCCTTGTGCCCTCTTCGTAATTTTGGATACTCATTTTTGATCTCATGAGATTCACTTACATCATAGGGGTTCCATTAATAGATGCACTTAAATATATTATACTTAGTCAAAATTAATTAATATTCTTCACCGCTAATAAAACTCATATTGAGGCGAGTCTTTTTGACTCGCATCATATAGTTAGAATTTAAATTCAATCAAGCATCCACATGGAGAGTGATGGACATTACTATAAGTATTTCTAAACGACTATATGCATCATTGATTTCTGTCTGCATTCCGTTTTCTGTTTCTTTCCCCTATTTTACAACTTAAGAACTAAAGGAAAAGGGACTGAACGTCAAACGATATTTCTTGTAGTCATATTAAATCAAGTGATAACCAACACTAAAATTGGGAGTAGGGATGTCAATCTGGGTCTACCCATTGGGTACCCAACCCGAATCTGCCACATTTAAGGACACGAAACCCGCTCCATTTACTTTTGGAAGGGTTTGGATTTTGAATTGACAACCCATGCAGGTATGGGTAGGGGTTTGAGATTGCCTTGTGGGTACCCGAACCCGAACCCGCCCCAAACCCAAATAAAATATATAAAGATAGATGTGTGTGCTGTATTTTAATCAAACTAGACCCAAATCCATTTCATATCTAATATTAATCAATCTACATGTATAAATATCCAACTCAATTTTTTCCTCTCCATCCATTTATTCATATTCAACTAACTTTTGTATCTTTAATAAATAAAAACTATCAACACAAAAGAGTTAAACATTTAACATATATGAAAATTTAATATTCTCTATGTATTGCACATTTTTATGAATCACCATATTACACGATATCACTCCATTTCGTCTATCTGTGAAAATCTTGTATACATTTATAAATAACTTAAGATTTACCATGTCAAGGATATGGGTACTCATTGGGTACACGAGTACTCGACGGGTATATGGGTATCCGCTAGAAATTACTGTTTAATAAATGGGCGGGTATGGGTTGTGATATTATAAATGGGTATGGTTTTGGGAATAGTAATACCCGCCCCAAACCGACCTCCTGACATCCCTAATTGGGAGTAAATTATGCAAGTTGATTTAAATGAACTTGGAATAAAATTAACCATGTATTATGGGCAGTAACACTGGCATTGGACACATGTACTTACCCCCAGATAGAGGGGTGAGGATGGATCCCTAAGGTTAGATCCAAATCCCTAGACTTCCACCCTAATTCTCCTGGTCCGACTATCACGGATTTTGGGAGTTGCAAGTGGTTGCCTTAGACCTTAGAAATACATTTGATTGCATGTGCTTGTAAATTTCTTTTAGAATGTGATATTGAACTCGATAGTTCCAAAATGTTACTCCACTATCGAGATCTTACAAGACTTTAACTGGGCATAGTAGGAGACTCCCTGTGTGTAATGTTGAAAAGATCGCTTGAATCACTCACTTAAAACTGACAAGATGATTCGATTGAACTCTTACGACCTTCACGAGTTGAGTTGGTAAAATTATCGAAGGGGTTTGGTTTACGTTTAAATTGTGTGAGTTGATTCTGCACCTTCAAGTGCATCATAGTACTAGTTCTTTTTGATCTACCGTGCTCAATTTATTGTATTCTCTTGAAATCTAAGATAGATAGTTGGCTGAAAATTTGTTTGGATTTTTGCGAACTTGTCGTTGAACCATCCAAACCCAAACATCACATCTTCCAAGGTCCAACCACCTTCTCCCGAACCTTCCTAGATTCGAAATAACTCTTGTTTCGATTCAGGATTTCATGATTCCCTCTTAGGGAGCAGTCGCATCCCGCCCGATCTCTTTATTTTTTCAACTATCACCGAGGAAGACCACTACCTTGACGAGATCGACATGATTTCAATTACCTCATCACGATCTCACTTGAACCCTCTTTTTAACGAAGGTATTGAAGGTTTCACTATGCCTCCAAAAAGATAGAAGGGGGAGGAAGAGGAGCATGATGACCCTAGGTTAGCAGTCTCTTAGAATAATGTAACATTGTTGAGGGCACAAATAGGGTAACTTAACCTGGGGGTAGATGCATTGATCGGCGTACAATCATGGGCAATACATAATGAGAAATTGGTTTATCCCATTAGACTCTGAGGTTGAATATGAATTAAAGCCAAGGTTTCTGAATCTTTTACCTCACTTTTACATGAATGCACACAAGGAATCCTATGCATTCCTCAGGGACTTTGAGTTAGTATATGACAACCTTAAACATCTTAGGGTTAGTCAATACTATATAAGGCTCAAAGTCCTATCTTTTGCCTTGGGAGATAAGGCGAGTTATTGGATGAAGAACTTGGGGGTAGTTGTAATTACCTATAACTAATTTAAGGACCTCTTTATGAAGAAGTTATACCCTCTGAGTAGAACTAACCTTATGTGATCCTGCATCACGAGTTTCTCCCAACTACCGAATGAATCATTTTGTGATACTTGGGAAAGATTCAAGGATCTATTGCAGAAGTATCTTTGTTATGGACTTGAGCCTACCATCCTAGTTCAATAAGTATACATCAGTCTTAACCCTGAAGTGCATGCTCTGGACAATGCTGCTTATGGAGGCAGTTATGAGTCATGTGGTGCGGATACTATCTGAAGCATATTTGAGAAAATGGTCGAGATGAGCCATGCACAAACTGCTAGCAGGACGTATACGGAGTCCCCCATATCACTCTTATCTAAAGAGGGAAAGAAGGCTATAATTGACCTCTCAGAGGGCATTATGGTAATCATAATAGATGAATTAATCGTTATTGAGAGGATTAACAAGAGAATGAATGATTTGGATAGCAGCTTATCATATATTCCAAAGCAAATGGAAGAGCTGATAGAGAAGGTATCTAAGATAAAGGTACATGCCGTGACTGCATCTTCTTCTCTTGTTTACCACATACATCATGTATAGGAGCACCATATGCCAGGGTCACCCCAGCCATGGGTAGAGGACCAACCTCTTACCCATTCCTATCAGCAGCAACCTCCATCAATTGAGAAAGCTACAACAGAGCCTTTAGAGATTTGGGAAGTGAAAGATGTGTGATACACACAATACCCTACCAAGCAAGGAAGTATGGGGGACCGTCTGCCTTACCAGTATCCATCTACTTTTTACATAGCTTTCACTCCTCCACCTCTTCCTACACAAAAAAGCCCCAGAGCCTACCACTTCCAATAACTGAGGCAACATCAACTATACATCAGACAAACAACGTACCATTCGGGCCATTAGGGCCCTTCTTTTCAGCAGCATCCCCCACAACAACAGTACTAGGGCCATCAGGGCTAGTCTTCACATTGTCCTCCTTTTTCTTCCTAGCAGCAACAATCATCTTATCAGGGACCACGTACTTTCAGAGCCAGATACTCAACGAGCTTCGTTCCTACATGAATGAGATAAATGATATGCAGTGTGACATCAACTGCTTATCCCGTTGATAGGACGAGCAATATGCACCTTTGACATCCATTCCCGCCCAAGTTCAGGATATCCCCAACAACATGAACAAGACACAACAACAACAACAATAGGGTCAGTTATATTACTCAGATTCATCTAAGGTTGAGCATGAAATCTTTCCGTTTGATTGTAATCATATGTTACTCAGGAGCAAAAGGACCGCAGTCGTATCTGACCGGGTAAGAGACATGGATGGAGCCGTTTCTGAAGCTCTACATGAGGAGTATTCAGATAATGAGGATGGCATGCATCATCATCAACCCATTCAGAGAATGATGATATCTTCCAAGGGCAGAGAGAGGAGGATTACGGGAGCACATATGCAACCTGAAGCAGATTGGAGTCTACGGAGGACCATGCACCTTCGGTTGAGGAGAATGTACCACCAATAGACATTCCCCACCCTTTAGTAGACACTTCTATTTTAAATTCCTAGTTTGTGGTAAAAGATTCATGTATGAAGAACCTTGATTAAAGAAATAAAAAGAAGCATGTTTTAGTTTATGATTCGAGTTCTTCATTGTCATATTCTGCTCGTTCAATCCCTTCCCCTGCACTCTAACAACATGAAAGCGTACAGTTAAAAAGATATCATGAAAGATAACATTATGGTTAAGGTAACATTTGATGAAAATGTGACGTCATCCTGCTTTCCAGAAGTACTTAAAGGTGTGTTGCACACCCAATAGGGTTAGCAGGAAGAAATCGGATAGTTATATAAAGACACATGTATTATCGGTTGCCACAACATATTGTCTCAACAACCAACAGTTACCACGAAAGAAAAGAGACAAGGGTGCACATTACATGGTGAGTCATATTGATGATATAGCGTCTGCACACACTCTTTTAGATAATGGTTCATCAATCAATCTTTTACACCCGAGCATTATATGAGAAACTAGAGTTGGGCTCATTACGCAAATCAAGAGCATTACTCCAATTTGCGGAGAAGTCTATGAAGAAAGCTAAGGGTGAAGTCAAAATTATTATTATCAAGATTGAGAGACAAGATTACATAGTGGACTACATTGTCCTTGGTATGGATATCTCCAATCATTGGAGAGGTTCACATATCATTCTTGGACGAACTTTCTTTAGGACCTATGGAGCTTCCTTCGATTATCAGACATAGATGATGAAGTTCTACTCTCCAGGTGGAGAAGTGAAACTTAAGATGAAGCAAATGAAATGACAGTGACCTGACTAAAAGTCTAGCATAGAGTTCTCTTCATCGTCATAGGCAGATTGCAGAGTTGTTAGCACAACTGGGGTATGGAAATAGAACCCGACAAGACTGAGCGAGACCTCTCATCTGGAGAGGCCAGTGTACATGATGCAGTTCGCGAGGTTTTGCCAATGTTCTTGAGTTACGGATCATCTATCTATTCCCTTAATGACTTAGAGATCCTTCTAGATTTGTTAGCTCCTTTTACGGAACAATTAATGGATTTGGATCTTGAGTTGGACACAGCTTTGGCCAAATTACCGCATTTCTTTGGCAAGTCGATTCCTTACACAACAAAGTTGGCGGCAAGTACATCTGATTTAGTTCCACCTTTATGCAACATAGAACCCTATTTAGAGATAGTTCATCCAGATTTGATTGATGATACCACATTGCCAGAGCTGAAACCGTTATCTCCTACACAAAGGTATACCTTTCTTGCATGACCCAAAGATAGATGTCCTATTATCATTATCTTTAAGAGGATCGTAGAACATGAGTCTAGGTTGTTACAAGTCCTAAAGAAGAATCGCAATGCTATAAGGTGGATGGTGTCAGATCTCATAGGTATAAATCATGTACTCTGTTCATACCATAGATATATTGAGGATAAGGCCATACCATCCTGTGAGTTTAAAGAAGATTAAACCCTAATATGTGGGAAGTAGTGAAGAAAGAGATTGAGAAATGGTGTGGAGAGGGTTTTATTTACCCCATATCAGATCCAAGTGGGTGGCTCCCCTTCATGTCATCTCAAAGAAGTCATGCATTTAGATGGTCACCAACGAGGAAGGAGTTGAGATTGCGACACGAGTATCGACATCATGGTGTGTTTGTATCGATTAAAGAAGCATGAATGCCATGACCCAGAAAGATCACCTTCCCTTATTTTTTATCAATCAACTTCTGAAGAGACTGGTAGGGAAAGAGTTCTTCTATTTTTTTGATGGATACTCGGGCTACAATCAAGTCGTCGTCGCTCCTGAAGACCAAGAAAAGACCATTTTTATATATCCTTTTGGCACTTACGCATTTAGGTGCATGCAATTTGGGCGTTGCAATGCCCCATGCACTTTTCAACTGTGCATGGTCAACGTATTTATCGAAATGATGGGGGATTTTCTGGAGGTCTTCATGGATAATTTCTCGATCCATGGTAATTTAATTGATTCATGTTTAACACACTTAGACCAAGTACTTCAAATGTGTAGGCAGGTGAATCTGGTACTCTCTTGGAAAAAAAATAATTTTTTGGTAGGAGGGTATCATGTTGGGGCATACCATCTCCAAGAAGGGAATGGAGGTTGACCCTATCAAGGTAGATGTGATCAATAAACTTAATATACAACCAACATCAAGTCGGTTAGGTAATTTATTAGGCATGTTGGATTCTATAGAAGATTTATTCAAGATTTCTCTAAGATTGCCCGCCCACTGACTGAGCTCTTATAAAAAGACAAAGAGTTCATTGTAGACCACAAACATCTTGAGGCCTTTGATCTCTTCAAGAGAAGAACATGTGATTCGTCGATGTTGCGAGCTCTCGGTTGGTCTATTCCTTTTTAGATCATGATAAATACTTCAAATTATGCAATGGGAGCTACATTAGTACAATGATGAGAAGGGATACCATTTGCAATTTACTACGTGAGCAAAGTTTTAGATCATGCACATAGAAATTATACAATGATTGAAAAAGAAATTCTCACGGTAGTTTGGGCCCATGAAAAGTTTAGATCTTATATTTGGGCTCTAAGATGACAATCTACATGGATCATACAACCATTAGATATCTTGTGAAAAAGAAGGATGTGAATGTGCGTCTTCTTAGATAGATTATGTTATTATAGGAGTTTTATTTGGAGATTAATGTTAAACCTGGAGTAAAGGACGTAGTGGCCAATCATTTGTCTCGTTGGTGTTGAAGGATTCCCCTGACTCAGAACCGATAGAGAAACCTTTCCAGATTGGTCGATTTGTGTTGTCGATTCACTCTAGTGGTATGCTAACATAGTGAGCTATCTTGTTTCCAAGCAAGTACCCATGGTTGAACTAGGAGCAGTATCGACCGACTAAAGACGGATTCGAGGAGATACCATTGGGAGGATCCGTTTCTTTTCTTTGAAGGACCGAATTGTGTCTGTAGAAGGTGTATTCATCTGGAGGAATACCACTCCTCACACATTGTCATTCATTAGATATGGAGGACACCATTCGGGAAAAAGAACCACTCACAAGGTGCTTCAATGTGGATTGTATTAGTTGACCTTGTTTACAGATGTTATGGATTTTGTACTGTCATACCCTATTTGTCAAAGGATAGGAGGGACAACCCGATATAGAGATGAAATGTCCATGCAGTTCGTGATTTTCTGTGATGTATTTGATGCATGGGACATAAATTTCACTAGTCCCTTCCCCAACACTAATGGATTTGGGTACATCTTGTTAGCGGTGGATTATTTATCAAGGTGGGTGGAGGCTATCCCAACCCGAGCAACATATAATAGAATTATCTATAAGTTTATTAAGGATCATATTATTTCAAGGTTCAGGATTCCTAAAGTTTTGATTTCTGATGGAGGTAGCTACTTTGTGAATAGAGAGATGAAATCTTTGGCTAAGGATTCCAAGTTTGAGTACAGAGTTACTAATCCTTACCGCCCACAATCGAAAGGCATGGCAGAGGTTTCAACCAGGGACAGAAAGAGTATTCTTCAGAAGTTAGTTCATCCTGATATGAAGAATTGGTCCCAGCCATTGTACCTAGTTCTATGAGTTTATAGTAAGGTCTACAAGAGTCCACTTGGTACTTCACCTTTTAGAATGATTTATGACAAGTCATGCCATTTGTTCGTTGAATTGATTCAGAAATCTTAGCGAGCAATAAAAAAAATTAATTGGAGTTGTCATTTAGGGAAACTTTGCCAAGACTTGAACCTCAATGCGATAGTGGAAATCATAAATAGAGCGTATGACAACAACTTGGCATAAGTGTAAAGTTAAGAAGTCACATGATCTGCATATTGGATGCAAGAACTTTATTTCAGGACAAAAGGTATGGTTGTTCAACGCAAAGGTAAAGATTTTCCATGGGAAATTAAAGTAAAAAATGGATGGATACCTATATAGGGAAGGAAGTGCACAGTAATGGAAATGTAGAGATTGTTGATCACATAAATAGTGCACTTTCTTTCCTGGTCAACGACCAACTGTTGAAGCACTTTCTAGAATCTAAAGAACGGTTCGTTCCAATGGAAGTAATTGACTTCATGATGATTGAGTCCCTCGCAGATATTTCAGATACAACATGAAGCCGTAGCTTGAAGATTCACATCTGACAACTTCAATGTCTTGCAGATTCATTTATTATTTTAATGACAACTGATCTATTCTTTCAGGGTTTGGTTTAGTTCTTTTTTAACCTTTTACTCCTAACTTAGGTGATGAATCACCAATTTATCATATAAATATGCTCGAATTAAGCAGAATCTAAAGTTAGGTTCATGCATTTTAACTTTTTGTTGTGCATAACTCGTGTCACCTATGCTTCATACTTTTTGTACAAAGAAATCCTTAGAAGTTAAAAAAGAGAGTCACGAAATTATTGTACTTATAAATATCACTAATGCCAACTAATTGCATCTCTCTATGTAAGCACACATTAAGTTGTACTACCGAACTAAAAGATGATGATAAACCACAGTTCATGCACAACTATAAATAGGCCAATCAATCTTAAGTTTAAATAAAACTCAGAGAATTTGATTGTCATTCCTTCAGATAAAAAATATTCAACCCATAAGGAACGGGTCTTACCCCACAAAAATCATGAATATATCTAATCTGTCAAACAAATTTCCACGGATTTATCACTTCAAAGCTTTTCTTATTTATGTCAAGATGTGTAATCTCACATAATGTATCGCCAATAAAGGAAATTAAAATTAAAAAATGAAGTAAGGAACGAGCATTAACGTAGATCCGTATTTAGATTGATTATTTTTTTGGATTATTCAATTGATGGTCATTTTTTCTCAAAGGATAAAAAGCACTCCATTCTTTTCACCTCTAGTTAATGCCAAGTTAATTTTTCAATGCACGCACGTTTCTTTTTTGTTGGACAGAACATATGCGAGCGACATGCACCCATCTCAACAAGGATCCTCTTACAGGGGACGACCCTTGTAAAACCCCTACATAGTCCCACACCGTGGAACAAGAAGTTTCCGGGTGGGATAAATAGTGACGAGATTACTACTTGACAACCCGGCTTAAGCATTTTGGGGGTGGTTAATCGGGTCCGTATGTGCCCGATCTCAAGAGGTTGTCAGGGCTAGTAATGCTCCGTTAATGGACCGGGGACCTAAGCCCGGGACGTTACAAATGGTATCAGAGCCGAACGCCCTCTGATAGTGGAAAGGGCTACCCGAGAGGTGGAGCCGCCCCTACAAAGAGGTTGGAGGAAATGGCTACCCGGAGCGTGAAGCCGCCACTGTCACTGTGAAGAAGTGATGTGCCATGTCGCAACGAGGACGCTGCGAATATGAGTGGAGAAGGTTGTAACACCCCCCAAAAATGAAAAAGTCCCACACCGTGGAACAAGAAGTTTCCGGGTGGGATAAATAGTGACGGACTTAGAACAACCCGGCTTAAGCATTTTGGGGGTGGTTAATCGGGTCCGTATGGGCCCGATGCCAAGAGGTTGTTAGGGCCAGTAATGCTCCGTTAACGGACCGGAGACCTAAGCCCGAGACACACTGTCAAGTATGTCATGTTCATGGACCGCTTGTGCCAGCGGTAAAGCCAGCAAAGCCACCAACCTCTTTGTAGGGGCGGCTCCACCTCTCGGGTAGCCCTTTCCACTGTCAGAGGGCGTTCGGCTCTGATACCATTTTTAACGTCCCGGGCTTAGATCCCCGGTCCGTTATTGAGGAAAACTGGCCCTGACAACTTGTTGAGTTCGGGCCCAAATGGACCCGTTGACAACCACCCAAAATGCTTAAGCCCAAGTTGTCAAGTAGTAATCCCCACCGCTTATATACCACACCCATACTTCGTGAGTTTTAGGTACGGCACTATTTTTGGGGTTGGGGTGTTACAACCTCCCCCACTTATATTCGCAACGTCCTCGTTGCGACATGGCCCATTCCCTTATTCCCAGTGACAGTGGCGGCCGCACGCTCACGGCTTAGTTCCCTTCGGGTAGCCCTTTCCACTATCAGGGGGAATTTGGCTCTGATACCATTTGTAACGTCCTGGGCTTAGGTCCCCGGTCCGTTAACGGAGCATTACTGGCCCTAACAACCTCTTGGGATCGGGCCCATACGGACCCGATTAACCACCCCCAAAATGCTTAAGTCGGGTTGTCAAGTAGTAATCTCGTCACTATTTATCCCACCCGGAAACTTCTTGTTCCACGGTGTGGGACTATGTTGGGGTTTTACAACCCTCGTAGGGGTCCACTGTCTTCGATCCCTTACGAGGACCGTCCGATCTTCTTTGGACGGTCTCCTGGAATACAACACCTGCTGTATTACAACATATTATCCACTCTGGAACCCATATTTCTCACAAAGAAGGGAATTTCTTTCCCCTTCGAGCTACCGTAATCGTAGTCTTCACTGACTATTGATCTTTCTCCTTCTATCCTTCAATAAAGGAAACAAACGGTTGTGCGCCTCCCGACCTTCCTCCTCTTGCATCTGACGACAAGCATGTCTATAAGAAAGTCCTGGAGGACCTACGGAAAAGGGGGAACCCAATCGGACTTAGAGCCCTAACCACCAATAAGAACCCCATCTCAAGTCTGGGACCCGGCTCCACCACTGCTATCGTTAAGATGATACCCTCTACCCCAATCTCTACTGTCGCCTCCTCTTTCTCGTCAATATCTCCAATCGATCATCGGGGGAGCTTCTGCATGGCGCTCCATCTCTGTCGTCGTCGCTCCTCCTACGTTGCCTTCGCGCACCGCCTCTGCCTCACCGACACTCCTCCTCTACATCTTCGCCACCGCTTCCTCCTCGTCGAGGGTCACCGCCGTCGAGGAAGAAGAAAGGGGTCCCCTAGGACCCATTGTAATTTTTTGTTTTTTCTGTAGTTTTTTTAATTATTTCATACCATAATGCAATTTCATTAAACTTTTGATTATTTTATGCAATTTCTATTTTTTATTTTTATATTCTACTATAATTTCATTTTATTTATTCAAGTATTCCTTAATTACATTTCACTCCTCTAGGGAACATTATGTAATTTTATTAAAGTTTATTTCTTTCTTGCAATTTACCCATTAAGCAACTTTTTTAACTAGTAAATTTCACTTTTGTTCAGGTAGTTTTCAGTAATTGCATTCACCCCATTTACTTTTTTTATCTACATTCAAGACTCTAGATTTCTTAGATAATTACACAAATACCACTAGCAATTCCAAAAATCACCAAAAATAATAAAAATTTTGAAAATTTCTCAAAAAATTCATGTGCGATCGTTATGATGCCTAGAACCTAGTTATAGTGGTTTCGACACATTTTAAGGCTTTGAAAATAAAAAAATAAAAATAACATTCAATTTGGACCCATAATGTCAAAAATACCCTTGTATATAGAATAAAAATTCGCTTAAAAATGTTTAAGTCCCTGTGGATCGATCCTCTACTTGCCCTATACTTATTTTAATATTTGGTTGGCTTGTGATTGAATAAATTTTATCTTAACATCTCGATTTTCGCGTGTGCACACAACGAGACAAAAATAAACTTTTAGCGCATAAATAATCCACGTCTTCATTAGGCTACTTAGAGCCTAAGTATAGGGGGAACCAACCCCAGCTCTATATAATCCACGTTTTCATTAAGCTTTTAGACCATCTTTCGTTATCTCCTCAATCCTTCTATTCTTCATTCTGTTCTTTATACTTAGGCTACGTTCAGCCTAAGTATAGGGGGACCGAATCCCTATGATTTTTAGTTGATATGTTTCTATTTCTATTCTTTTGTACCAATTTCTATGTCCTTCATCACTACACTTAGGCTACTTAAAGCCTAAGTATAGGAGGGTATGTTCGGTTTTCTTGTCCATGTCTTGTCTTTCCTCTTTATGCTTAGTACGAGCTACATCTTTCATTTCACTTTGTGCCATGAGGACATAACACAAGCTAAGTATAGGGCATTTGTGTGTATTGCATATATACTTTTATTAATAGCTCATACTTTCACATATTTTGTATGTTTATTACGGTCTATAAGTATAGAGATTTGAAAATATTTGTATAAATAGTTTGTAAAATATTTATAAAATTATATATATTATTTAAATGATTTGCAAAAATATTTTACATATTATTTTGAACATGGCACGAATTGCTTTGACACTATTGGAGTCACAGTAGTGCTCTCCTTTCTCCACCTTAGAGGTTGGGCGGGGCAACCTCGATGCTTAGCTCCTTGTGAGAGGAGCAACAACTACACGGGGTGGGCACCTTTGAATCACGCCTGGGAGAAGGGATCTTCACCAAAGATCTCCTATCGATGCTGTCACCAACGACATGGTGGTTATATATATATATATCTTCAGATCCGAAGGAGGTGGATATGGCAGATAAAAGATGGTCAGATGGTCGGATGGCTTCTTAAATATGGAGAAGGAGAGACATAGGCTCGTTGGTTTGGAGATGACGTAAATGAAGATGCGATTGGGTTTGTTGGAGGGCTAACGAAGGAGAAATGGATAGAATCAAGAGGATAAGGGAGATGGTGAAGATATGATATGATAAATATGATGGTTTAGATCGTTGGGAGTTGTTGACGACTGTGAGAATAATGGGGATGGATTAGTTGCAGAGGATAACAAAGGTTAGGGAATAAGGGATAATGGTTGGAGTCATGTTTGATGGGTTCCAGGCGATGGAGGTTCAAAGCGATCAAGTTGTTGGGAAGAAGGAGATATAGTCGTGGGCCGTTGGGTTCAATCAAAGGAGGAGAGATGGTTGGATGAGATGGGGTTGCTGACGACGAGGAGATTTGTTCGGAGGGGAAGGGGCTCCTGGAGGTAGAAGATGAAGAGGGAGGGCCATTGGGATTATGCTCAATCCAACGGTCTGGAGGTGATCGCATGAGAGGCACGTGAGGGAGCTGGAGATGGGAGGGAAAGATAGAGGCTGTTGGATCAATCTTGATCCAAATGGTCCAGATTGATAGGTGCTAGGGACAAAGAGGGTTTACCAGGGGTGAGTGCATTGACCTGAACGTGAGGTGGACGAATGCGTGTATGCCTCGTGGACAATATTGACATTGACCAATGCATAGAAATAAAAGAAAAAATGCATAGAAAATAGGAAACAACCTCCTATGAAATAATTCCCAAAAGGAAAAAAATCTTGATCTAAATATATCCTACAATGTTCATTAAGGACTTATATGCAAATGGACTCAACAATGCAAACTCTAATTTTTGGTGATATTCTATGCATATAAAATATTAGTTTTATATTTTATCTGTTTTTATATAAGCAATAAATGCATGTAAAAATCAAATAGATGTAAAATAATACAATGGATGCAAATGCAACTTTTCAAAATTTTCTGAATGAGATATAATTAGAAAATGTGAGATATATGCATATGAATTGGATCAATTGGTCAGTGCGTTCAAGCTAGGATTTGTCTTTTCCTTTATTGGTCTATTTTTCTATTTTTTTTGTTTTTTGTAATTAGTTGGAAATTGATATGAAATAAATAAATTAAAAAGAAATAAATAAAAAAGAATAAAATTTGCACATGAAATAACAAGTTAAAAATCAGTGAATATGTATAATATACAGTTTGATCCGTAAATCCAAGTTTCATAAATGAACTCTAGTACTTCTGAATTTGAACTTGATTCGTAGATATTGAGTATACATTAATTCAAAAGTGAATAGAGTGAAATTATTCATTGTATGTGAGAGCTATAAGATTTTATGACTTTTTGTCCGATAATTAGGGTTTGAGTTAATTTCATATATATACAAAGTAGCATTTTTTAGGATTTTTTATTGATTAATATTAATGTTGTGCGCCAATGAATGCAAAATCTATCTCTTTAATAATCTAAAGCTGTAGCATAGGGGACATAATTTGATCGATAAAAAACCATAATCTTTCAATGTTGCGGAACAATTTTTACTTGTCAAGATACAAAGGTCGAACACAAGAACACGAGACTCTTCATTTATTTATTGGAAATTATCAATTAATTCTTGAGTGATTAAATTCATCAGGTTTTAGGTCATATGCACAGACAAAATGATGCAGAAATGTAGGCGAAATCAACAAGAAATGATGCATGTATTTTTATGTTGTTTTTAATTCAATTAACACTATATGATGATGATATACAAAAGATAAATATAAAATGCAAATATTCCTTAAAATAATCACATCAATGAGCAATAAATTTAAGGAACCATTCAGAGACAATTTATGTAATAAGAATAAATTATGGCATTTAAATTGAGAAGTAGATAGATCAACAAAATGACACTTACATCAGCTAAAACGGAGTTCGAATGCTCAAGATACGCTAAATTGAACGTAAGCGCATAAATGCAATAAAAATACGTGAAAATAAAAAAAATCACAAATAGGTCTTTAGAGAGACATATTTATAATTATTGAAAACTAGAGGGGGTCATTTGTAAATAATCTTGAAGCGCGGGGGCCATTTGCAAATATTCCTGGAGCATGAGAGCCATTTTTAATTTTAATAAATCAGTAGGGCTCTTGTGTAATTTACCCAAGGCACACACATGAGGCACGTGCCTGAGGACCTTTTTATTATTTTGAAGAAGTCCAAGGGTATATCTATAATTTGCCTAGCCTGCCCATGCTGAGCATGTGCGTGGCTAGGCTCGGTGGCGATGTAGCTTCGGGAGGCATGTGGCAGTTGCTAGTGCTTCGGGAAAGTGGCTTGGATAGATCGAGCCTGCCGGATCGGAGGTGCATCGTGGCTCCATCTGGTCATTGGATGGCCACCGTTGGGGCATCATCTAACGACACCCTCTCTTCCTGGTGCTTCCCCTCCGCCTCTTCGATGGTGGGGTAATTGAATCTCCAGCGAAGGGGGTACTCCTCCTATACCAGTGACGCTCTAGAAGGCTTCCTGGGGGCTCATCGATGATGATCGTGATGAGAGGGGACGAGGAGGCCAGTTGTGGCGGAGCAAGATGTTTGCTCGTCGGAGAAGCAGTCTTGCAACAGAGCCTTTCACGGGAGTTCGACCATTGATGATTCAACCAACACGAGAAGTTAGGGGATAGCCGAAGCGTGCGATGCGAGTGAAGTAAGGGTCCAAGGGGCGGAGAAGGTGGTGACCCGGCAGGTTCTTCTCCAGCGAAGCAGAGAGAAAAGGGGAGGAGGTGGTGGTGGTTTTCACGGAGAGAGGATGTGGTCTAGACCCTCCACGAAGGTCGGGGATGTCTGACGAAGCTTTGGGCGTGCTGATTCAATGGTGGGGTTATGTGTGTGCGATGGATTCAATCGGAGAAAACAAAAGAAAAATACGGAAAGAGTACTTGAAGGGTCAAGGAGGAAGAAGATGGACGGAGACTTGGGATGAGGCTTATGGATGAGCCTCGGGTTGTCGCACATGTTGGGCAACCAATCCGGCGAGCTTAACGGTGGCTGAGCACCTGTCTTGGCCATGGCGACCAAGGATCACACCTGGAGGTTTCGGACCATTATCGCCTCTTCGATTCCAGCTCCTCCTATCACGGGGAGGGGAAGAAGGGCTAGGTCGAGCTCCATAGAATGGTGGATGATCTGTAGAGGAGGCGACGAAGGAAGCTCAGTGAGGTGGGGGTACGTGGAGCGGGCGTTAGGTTGTGGAGAAGGGACTTGAAGCGGTGGCTAGAAATGGAAGGGGAAGGGCTTCGACCCTTTTGCACCCAAAGGCAACTCCAAGAATTTTAACCTTCTAGGTGGAGACAGAGGCCCCTGGAGCTCTGTCCATTGATGAAATTCTTCGTCAACTGCTTTGTCTCCTTGGCGCTGCTGATAAACACTTCTCGAAGCCCCGCCTCCTGATTACTTCCTTTGCCCCTTTGGATGACATGCCCATCAAACACGTCGCCCCACCCGTAAGCAAGAGAAGGTCCACCGCCGCCCTGGTAGCCATTGCAGGGGTCGTGAAGTGTAACGGTTGAAGGAGAGACGTTGAGGAGGAGGAAGATGAAGATTCGCCATTGGATCAAGTGATCCAACAGTTGGGATTGGGGCATGGATGAAGGGCTTGAATCAGATCAGAGAATCTGATCCAAATGCGTAGGATGCGACTCTTGAGGACGATTATGATGAGATATGGAACTCATCCAATGGTTGTGGGAGTAAGGGAGACATGCCATGTTCTGGAGCCATAGGATGATGGTTGATCGTGCAGTCGAGAAGAGGACGGTAAGGTGCGATGGGTATCACATCTGATGAAGTGATCAGGCGGCTGTGGAAGTAGCGGCAGTGACAATTAAGATCCAGACATGGAGGAGCTGATCCAATGGCAGAGAGCAAGGCTAGGTGGCTGAAGGAGGTGCGGCCATGTGGGCGGCCCAGAGGGCACCACGTGGTTGCACCAGATTATTCAAAAATTAAGAAAAATAAAGAAAATTCAAAAAGAAATAGTTAGAGGCTTAAGTTACAAAAAAGTTAAAACATAAAATTGTAGATCTCGATGAGATCTACAAGTTTCATTTTGGTCAAAAATACAAAGGAGGTCATTTGTATAAAGAAAAAATTTTGCAAGTATTTTTAATGATTAAAAACACATAATTTTAATTGTTTTGTGATTTCTTTGTATTTTTTATTCTTTTTAAAGCCAAAATACATATATACAATAATAAACCTAATTTTAGGGATTATAATATATAAAAACAAAGAAAATGCTAGTATTAAATACAATAAATTAGGGTTAGTGTTAATTATAGGTGATTGGTTTATTTGTCGAAGATGCGGAATTAATGAAAATTTCTCATAAAGTTCTTATTTTTCGAGGATAAAAGGAGTAATGATGATCCAACAAGGATTCATCATGCATACAATGGAGTTAGTTTTATTTCAATGGAAGTTAATAGGAATTAATTAAAAATAGGTGAAGTTATGTGAATATTTACGAGTGAATATGAATGCAGTATGAAATGCTAATTTATGCAAATTATATACAAGTGCATGAATGCTAACTATGAGTTATATATATCTAATTGCATATAATTACTCAGAACAAAGCTCTGATTTCAGCTAATTAGAGTGATGAATCCTCACTTACTATCTGCAATAGGGAAATTATACCTATACTCATCCATTTACAGATGTCAACCTAAATCACCTCTCATATTAGGATTCAATCATCTCTGAGGCTCCTGAAAAATGTTGGCATCATCCTACAGGAGGATCTGTTGTGTACAATATGAAGGGATTAATCCTCTAAAATCAAATATTATCCATCAAATATCCATAGACATTCATTTTAGGACCTATATGTCTAGCTTCTTGTATATCATCTAAATGGGTATCACAGGAAGTGTCTAGTAGGATCTAAGAAAGACATACTTGAGGTCCTTTAAGAGAGGTTAAAGTGAAACCTCGGGATTAGTGTTAGTCTTATGAAACAAATTCGACAAATCTCGTCTCGGAAATGGAAAGTTAGGAATATACAAGCAATACCAGAGAAAGAGAGGAACATGGCGGAGTTGCAGTGGGGATCATGAGCTAGAGTTCTCAAATTTGCTCAATCATGACCTCTATGAAATGCTTAACTAGATCAATGCCAAGCTTTTTATATATAAGAAATGGGCCAGTGAAGCATCAACATGGACTAATGAAGTCAGTGATGGAGTCTCATATCATGCGATTGCGAAGGGATTAGTTCCATCTACAGTACTGCATCAAATTACGAAGGAGTTCTTAACTACATATCATACTTGGAAACTTGCAAACAAATTTGTATAAAGAGCATGTTCATCGTATGAAAGTCACATCACTTTATATCATTGATACAATGCATAAAAAAAATTGTTGCAAAACTACATTGTATAGGAAATATTTTTCAAACCATTTCTAACAACCACAAGAGTATTAAGATTGCCCTTTGAAGCATGAGTCTTTAAATGTAGACACCTCTTGAATGAAGTTCGATTCGACGAAGCTTCTCTCGCAAACGCGACTATGAATAACATTGTCTCCCACGATCTTTGTGTACATGTCCAAGGAATATTGGAGAGAAGGGGACGACCGAGAAGAGCGTCTTGTACTATCTCTTCTCTCAACTTTCAAGGCAAAGTGGCTCTCTTGGAATTGAAGGGAATTGTTGTAGATTGAATGTATTCAAGAGCATGGCCAAGACCTCTCTTAAATAGCATTGTGCGGACATCCAATGAGGAATCATTGTCCTCATTGTGGACGTCCACATCTCTCTCTCTCTTGATTACCATGTAGAGTTATAATACTACGAGAGGTTGGCTAAAAAGTTCAGCCAATTTTAATCATCAAGATAAATATACAAATTAAGAGAGAGGTTACAACTAATAGGAGTCCCATGGTAGGCTCCATGATGGACGTCCACATTGAAATAATAATACATTATTTTAATATTGAAATCATCGTGATATTCTCATTCAACCACCCTTTGATAAATTAAATTATAAACATCATAATTGGGTTATTTATGAGATCAATATCTCAATTCTCAAATATGATCCTCAAACCTAATATAAATTATAAATCTAATTTACATTTAGTTTTTCTAATGTAAATTATATTCACAATTATCTTGAAATAATATATGAATCATATTCATATAAGTACCAACTAATATAAATCATTATTCATATTAATTTACGAAGAAAATTGTGAATCAGATTCACACTATCTTTGGATAATTATATCAATGATAATAACATTTATATCATAATTTTACATCATAATGTGCAAGTCCTAATCCAATTAGGACTTATGAGTAGCTTTGCGGATACATGGAGATAATGTCAGGGAGATCATATTATTCATGTACACGGACTTGAGATTTGGATATACATCACATTCTGGGTTCAAATCAATTTTCGAGAAACATGTCATTCTATTCATGGCACATTTGAGCTCAGAAATGGATCATATCGATGAGCTCAACTTATTGTTACATTTTTAATTATTATCCAAATCATTTGGAGCTTAGAAATGAGTTATGGAAGTGAATCCTTAATCATTTCCATTTCTATTTCTATTTCTAACATTTGGATCTAGAAATAGACATTGAAATTGTAATTAAATTCTATGATGCAAGATTTAATCTAATTAATTCTCATGTCAATAAGCCATAAAATGGAGTCACTAAAATCCATCCGATTTCATCACTCCCTCAGAATGGAAGTGTAATGGCATATGATCTATTTGAAATGTAGCAACCTATATCATTCCCCATATTCCATCGTCCTACATACTGGAAGACTTTGACGTACTCGAAGTTCAAATCGTATATCAATTGATTTCTCAATAGTGTATTAAACGACAACATTGATCACATACTTTCTAAAATCATATATTAATATTTCGAATTCATGACTTATTTCATAAATAAGATGACCATGCATGAAATTCTATTTGACAGTAAATATCTTATAAGTGAGTCGCACCTCCCGGTTCATCAAGTATGAATCTGTATGATCCCTTTGAGAGATCGTATACCTCATATGTCCTCATATGCACACCAATGCGCTGGTGTATGAACCTTAATTTGGTCTTCAACTTAATGGTATATATAACGTACATACTTGTACATATAGATGTATATGTCCAAGTATGTACGTTGCGATTTCGATTTTAATTTATCTCAATCTCATCAAGTCAACATTTTGATTTTTTGGTCAACATATTGACTTTTGTGTCATTACATGACCCATAGTCAACATATTAACTTTTTGGGTAATTATCTTGACTATTAAGTCAACACCTTGACTTGACTACTTAGTGACCCATGAATCTCAACTCCCATGCAAAGGACTTGCAACAATAGATAACCCGAAGATCGGTCATAAAAGAAGATTGTCATCTCTTTCTCAAACTGGAGATCAATCTTGAATATCATATGATGAAGCCATTTATGTCCTCTCAATTACATGGTATCCAAGATGGCATGATATACAACCCTAATTATACAAAGAGATCTTAGTTAAATGCATTAATTCAATTGAGATGAAAAACATTAGTTTTTATTTGCATTAATGGGCCTCCAAGGGCTTATAAGCCCAATAAACAAAACATATCAACCAACCTCCATGCAATGTGAAAAAGGTCGCTATTTGAGAGGCATTGGGATAATGGCAATCCCTAGTGGGGCTAGTCATCTCAAAGGGCAGGGCCATCACAGTACCATAGACGATAGAGCCCACAACTCTGTATCTAACTAATCCCATGCCTTATCAAATTTAAAGAAGATCTCATCCTGAGAGACAAGAGTGGAGTCTCAACATTTAGGCAAGTAGTTTGGTATTTTGAGTGCCTGTATATGTCAGCTAGAGATGGTGGCATTGAGTGGGATAGAGGTATCAAAATAAAAAGGAAGGAAAAGATAACATCGAGACAATTAGATCAGAAATCTCCATTTGTAGAGGATTTCTAATATTTACAGCTTCATAGTTTGAAAAAACTGAAGATACTTTTATTAGGTAGTAGGCTGGTGTATTCTACTGATATATACTAAGAATGGGTATTGTATGCATGTAATGCTTTCCAATTCTACCAAGTTATTATACTATATATATGAATCTATTATATAAGAATTTGTTACAATTAGGTTCATGAGATTGTTTCATCATAATAGATTTAAGTAAAAAATCCTATTTCATTGTACATATCTAATGATGGTGTAAATCAAATTGCTTAATCTTATTCAATGCCTTTTTACATAGAGGTTTCTCAAAGCATGTGTATCATAGAAATATCGGTCATTTTTTCACATTCTGACTATATGTTTACATTCTTAAGGCTAAATTATATAGCTTATACTAAATAAAAACTTTCTTGCATCTACGAGGATTTTCAAATAATAAGAAACTCATCCATTCTAGTGGGCTAGCCACACTTAGCGTTAGTAACAATTGTAATAAAGCACCAATCTGAAAGTTGAACATTCAATCTGAAAGGAAACCTAGATATTCCAAAGGATGACGCTCAACATTATTGTTAAAGCCTCGTTTGGGTCGATAAGGAAACTTTTCTCAATAGTAACCCTTAGCGCATATGGTAAAAAAAAATACACTTTTATCCAGTATAGTTGGGTAACCTTAGGGATGAGCATCGAATCAGACCTCTTCAAGTTGAAGGTGATCCGACCTAAGGCCCATTTACTTTAATGGACTACGAGCTAGGTAACAATCTATGATTTTTTATTACAACCAACACATGGCTAGGCCCAACCCAAGCCAGTATTCGGTATTCAGTAGAAAAGGGACATTGGATAGATAATATTCTGTATTCAGGAGAACATTCAGAATTATTCGATTGTACACTTTTAATTATTTTAAATATAAATTTATTGTCTAACATATATTCATATATATATATATACACACACACATATATGGTCATCAATCAATAAAGTCCAAGATAAAACTACCAATTTACAAGTTAAATATATGGAGCTTTATTTGTGATGATACCAGGATAAATGGGAACCTTTAAAAATAAAAAATCAGTAGTCAGTTGCAATAGTCGACCGAATATTCGATCAAATACCCGAATATTTATGTTGAATATTCATGAATATTCAATCTAATCCAAATATTTATTGAATAGAAATATTCTATCTGATCACCCCACCGAATAATAATATTTATCCGAATAATACAACAGTGGTAGGCGCATATGCTTGTGACAGAATAACGAGGATGAATAAACATCACAAGGATTAGAAACTAACAATTCACATGCAAAAATAGAGAAGTGATAGTCATCGTATAATAGAAAAGTGATATAACAATGAAGATAATAGAAAACCATATTACATGGTTTGTTGCAAGAGAAGAAAGTGCATATTATGCATACATACATAGTAGAGATTGGGTGGAATATTTAAGAACTGAAATATAATTGTATATGATCATGGATTGTTGTATATGCCATCTTATTGGAGTCTAATTTGGGTCAGACCCATAGGCTCATCGATTTTGGTCGAGGTTGGCCAAGCCTAGTCTGTTTATTATTTAGTGGGAGTCATCTTCAACACCATGAAGTCAATGAGTGACCGATATCAAGAATACGAAGTTCAATTTCTAGTTAGCAAAGAGTAAGTTAAACTTCAGAATTATTAGCAATGGGATCATGCATACAAAGTCTATCTATGACTTTTGAGTCTATTCTATCTTTCCAGAATAACTAGGAAATGCAGGTCATCCGTCATCTATTCTTTGTATAAACTCTGACTTGCTTATCCTATTAGCATGCAATCACCTCCTACGTGCGGACCCTTCTCCTTTAACATGTGGGCCATCCGTCGTTTGCTCTTCGTACCACCTTTGAATAGCTTGTCCTATTAACCTCCAGCGACTTCTTGTCTACGGATCCTTCTACTTTAACGTGCTAATACATAGTAGACTTCGCCCTTTTTGCCTAACTAACAATAATTGATAGTCGGTTATGGAGTCAAATTTTCAGTCCAAACCTGACCCACCAAGCTCGTGAGTCAGGCTCAAGAGTTTGATCAAGTCAGCCCCACCCACAGCTCACCCTAGGTAACCTCCAACTTATTTCCCATGTTTTTTTGAGCCATGTGGTTTCTATATGCAGGTTGCCCTCTTTCCTCTAGATTTGCATCCATAATAAATTATTACACTAATCGACATCATCAAATTTGACACGTAGGACCTTTAAAAAAATCACTAATTTAATCTTAATCAAATAAATAGATATGCAAATTGTAGATTTAAAATTTTTGAGAGGAAATCCTAAAATAACACCTCAAATACCGATTTGGAAGGGATTTTGCACTTCTCTCTAACAATTTTGCATTTCTATCCCATTCCAAAGTTATTAATATAAACGACCCTTCCATTTATGATATTAAAACGTTTCTAATTCAATTTATTCTTTTGCTTAACACATTGATTTTCCCAATACATATAAAAATTATTTATTTTTAAATTTCACAATTATGATAATAGAAATTAGCGGTTTGATTTTAGATTGATACATGTTAGATCCCATTACAAGGATGCAAACGAGTGCATATGTACCCATATTTTGGCAGATAATAATATGTAATTTTATTTTGATGAATACGAGATGAAGAAAATAAAATAGATTTGATTTATTTTTGTATACGGATACTGATATGAATCTAAGTACTTTTTGCAGGCCCGTTTATGCGCATTGGCTCCTATCATAGTAGTGGAATCTGATAATTTTTATGCGCCATCATATCCATTTTTATGTGGATATTGATATGTATTATTATTTTTACGAATATAAGTATTTAATTTTTATTTTAACAAATACATATATGTAAAGTAACATGGATTTGAATTATTTTTGCAGATATCGATACAAATACATATATCGCTCATTTTTTATAACAATGAGATTGTATTATTTGTACAAGCCTGATATCATTATCATTGTGAAAACAAATATAAATATGGATATCGTATTCTTTTTTAGATAGAGAGATAGAAATGAGTATTAGTTGCGTGTTTGTTTATGAATATTTGTCCTTTCATAGCGATGCACTTAGATAATCTGTAGTCATGTGCTATCTCCGTCGTTTAAGTCGATACAAATATGTCTCGAAGTTATGGATGTTTATAAGGAAATTAGTGTGAAGACAAGCGTGAATATTGACATCATTTTTATTTTTTGAAGATATATATTGGATATTGAAAATCAATGTATTAAACAAAAAATACATTGAAATGTAGAATCTTTTAATAGTATAAATGGATTGATCATTTATATTAATAACTATTGGAATGAGATAGAAATGCAAAATAGTTGGAGAGAAGTGCAAAACAAGTGTCGTCTTGGACTTTTCTCCTAAATAGGTGATTAGCATGCCTATTTATTTAATTAATATTAAATTAGTAATTATAAACGATTAAACATCTCACCTTGATTTTTTAAAATTATAAAAGTCAAGGATAAAAATAAAATATTCTGGAAGCTTAAATCCAAAGGTGCTAGTTTGTACCTAAGCATGTTATACTTTTTGTTAGCCCCGACCAATTGGTTCGATGATGCTGAGGGTGGAGCATGGGCCAGGCTCCGACCGAGCCCAACTTAACCCATCCCAGGCACATTTAGGAAACCGTGCCCACGGGCCAGGTCCAATTGTTCAGTTTTTAGCAATTGGGCCCAAGCCCGAGCCCAGCTCGACTCATGATGGGTCGAACCTGAGTCAGGCCGATCCACGAATCCCACAAAAGTTGGGTGGCTGGGCTGGGCATGGAGGCGGGGAAGGAGGGGAGGGAGTGGGAGCATGAGGAGCGGAGGACGTTATGTGGTGGCCCCGGCCCCTGGATGGTGAAGGAGGGAGGGAGAGGGAGGACAAGGCGGCGATGGGCGGCGAGGGAGGGAGGCTGGAGGCGTGGAGCGAGAGGGAGGAGAGGCAAAGTGACGCAAGGGGTGGAGGCCAGAGGGGGTCACGTGGGAGCTTGGGGAAGGTCGAGGGCCACGTGCCGCAGTGGTCGGAATCACTAGGAGGGGGAGGGAGCTCAGGGAGGGAGGAGCGGTGCCATGGGGGGTTGGGGACCTTGGGGTCTCGAACGAGGGGAGTTTGGGGGGAGGGGGTATGGCATAATAGGTCAGGGTTTCAAAATGAGGGGAGCGGGTCGGGCCGAGCTCGTGGGGTTGGGCCTGGATTCGGGCCATAGTCTTCGAGTTCGAGCACGCTCAAGTCCGATCCCGACCCGATTTGATAATTGGGCTACAATGGCAGCACAAACCCGTCCATTTAGACATCGAGCTTGGACTTGGGTTTGTGTCAGACTTGAGCAAGTCGGACAGTGGGCTGGGTCGGGCCGACCCTGACCCATGCTCCACTCTAATGGTGCTTGACCTTCCATGTATGAAATATTGCTTGGAGTGTCAGGTGGTTTTTTTGTATGAATGAATTGGATTTTTTTCTTTAAGAAATAGTCAGTTTAGACATTGTAATACTTCGATTAGTTGAGTTGTAGTAGTGCGAACACGTGTTTGACGCCATGAATGCATGAAACTATTACTGTCGGAAATGTTTTATCTAGGCAACTCCAACGAGCCATGAATATGTGACTCCAGCATTGTGTCAGCATCTCTACCTGTTCTACTAGTGAAAGAAAGAGTTGCCCGATTCAAAGGGACTCGTAGTAGTTGGGATGCAAGTGGCTATCATATTATACCGGGCAATATGCAAGTATTATTCCTAAAATTAAAGGTTTATTCGTTCAGAGGTTAAGGTTACCCAAAATGCAAGATGCGAACGAATATATCATTATATATGCATCTTATCCGCTATTATATTCATTACATACACATATATTTATTTAACATCTCCATCGAATTTAAGATGGATACATATACATATACCATATCCATTTTTATGTATAAACGTAACTGCATATTCAATTTTTCATGCATGCATCGTAGTTTTCTACCTTCTTTAAACATAAAATAAATACATATATAATATTTGTACCATGTGCAGGCTATCTAATACATGTATTTCCAAGTTATTCTGTGGAGTTTTTCTACTATTATCCGCATCTAATACATTATACATATTCATTTTATTTATGTATCCATGTCTAAGATTATGGTAAAACAATTTTCAAAACCGAAAGAACCTATATACGCATCTGTAATATTTTGAAACAAAAAAGATGCCCTATCACCTCCATGGTTATCCATATCTGACCATTTGCATCTCAATACCCCTAGGGCATACAACATCAATGAGGGTGAGGATGGATATATTAAGGCTAGAATCAGTCTTATGTAGTGGTGAAGTCGCGCTGCAGAGCCCTCAATGGACATCACCACCGGACTTTCGCAATCAAATGGAGGCCATCCATCCCAGTGGCAGAGATCCTCTGCTGTTACAGTGTCTGCTGTAACACATGGGGAACCGTTGGATGAGAATCGGATGATCCTGAGATACGTGCCGACCATCACCAACCTCCTATGAGGGTCACCCAATCCTCATCCATCAGGTCCCCTGCATTACAGCAGGGGTTATTACAGCAGAGGATCCATTTCATATGCAGTAGGATTACTCAACGTAAGCTCTGCAGTGGCCTCACCACACGGATAATCTTCTATGTACCTTCCTCCAGCACCGTAAGGATTTTTCTCTCCATCTTTTACCTTCTAAGACTTTTTTAGGAAGCTGCTTCGCCAGTTATTGTAAAACTTCTCCACCTGCTAGAAGTCACACTTTTCTCGCTCCAAATGCTCGACTTTGTACTTACAGGTACTGCCGAATTACACCTGGCTCAGATGCAGTGACGGATTATCCAAGTACACAGAAGAACCCAACCTATACACACTGCGCGAAGTTGAACATGCAGGGAAGAGGTATGCTGCAAGGCGAATGATCTGATAGGTGGCTGTTAGGATCTCCATCTCGAAACTGTAACATCAATCTTTTTATAAATTGATCGCAAAAAGTGACCGAGCTTTACTATAATTATCAATGACTACCCTGCCCCTTCACAAAGTTCAAGACAATAATACATTGATAACAAGTAATTTGTTGCTCGCTTAGTTTCATCTCCTATACCTACATCTAAACTTATTACCTTGCACCTTCCAAGATCCTGCATACCCACACTGCATTAACTACACGGAGAAAGCTCAAGAGTGAAGTTGAGAATAGAGTGCGTCGGCATTTATTGCTGTAATTTAGTAGCACAACCAGATGAAACCCCTCTGTTTTGGATGCACGCCACTGCCACTTTACAGCCGTGCTCTAGATACTTGAGAAGGCTTTGGTGTAATTGCACTCTGCGTAAAACATGGGGAAAATGGCGATGTAGCTCATGGAAAATGTATATATAATGAGAAACAAAGATGCATGCATACCAATGGCAATCCCTTCTTCGCTCTTTCCTCGAGATAAGATGATGGCTTGAAGAAGGCCCCGAACTCATCTGACCATGTTTTGAGTCTTTCATATATGTAGCCAGCACCAACAGAGTCTGCCCAAAAGACGAGACCTCCCCTGGAGAAAGAATATATAAATATTGAGTGTATGCAAGAAAAGTTCCACGGAAACCAATAGAAACAAAATTACAATATCAGGTAAGAGAGGAAAAATACAATGCCTGGGGATGCAACATTCAGATAAGGAGCAATATTTCATCATCTGCAAAAAGTTTCTACAGAATGGACCATTTACTCACCGGTATCTGGGGAACCCCATTCCAAGAATAGAAGAAACGTCGAGATCCGATGCTCTAACAACTACATCTTCATCCATCACCCGACAAGCTTCATTCACTACAGGAAAGAATATCATCTCTAGAATATCCTTGTCACTCACCGTTCTGGGCTGCAATATACCAAGAACATGCCAAGTCAGCTTCTTCGAAAGGAATGATAATTAAGCGACTAAGGGTGAATGGTAAATAAGCCACAGAGGTATCGATTATAGCACAAGTTTAATAGCTTGGAAGCAAACTGTAGAGATCTAAGAAAAGAGCAAGGGACCTTTCCACCAGGCATGAGTCCGACACGTTTTCTAGATGCATCTAAGATGACTTGCAGACTGGGATCAGGCTTGGGCTTCATTTGCTTTTCATATATGTAATATCCCTTCCCATTGTTCTTGCCTATCATTGATGAAAGATAAAAGACCTTGTGTTACAGGAGAGGTGATAGACATGATAGAAAAACAATTTTTAATACCGTTTCGTCCATTTTCGACCATCAAGTCAAGCAACCCAGATTCAAATGTCCGACCCTTGAAAGCATCAGCAAACTCTTTTCTTACGGCCATGGCCACTCCATATCCAGCCACATCTTGAAGTCTGATGAGCAACCCAAATGGTTAAACATCAGTACATAAAAAATAACAACATGCAGTATAAATAGGGGAGTTGATGGAATTAGATTATTTGTCCATAACAAGTAACTAATCATGTCATTGCTGTCACAGGTAATAATATTGGGAACTACTAAATGGTGATTGCAGTCACCAAATTTGCTGCAAAAGATTCAAACGGGAATGATAAAGTCAACATTGAATAAGAGCAGGCTGAAGTGCTTACTGGAAAGGACCCAATGGCATGCCAAAGCTGGTGATCACTCTGTCTACTCTGTAGAGATCCACACCTAAATGAACCAACAAATGTGCTCCTTGGCTATATGGAAAGAAGGTGCGGTTAACTGCAAAGCCCGTGCAATTTCCAACCACAACAGGGACTTTCTTTATGGCCTTCCCCACAGTCAAGAGGTCAAGAATTACTTGTGGAGAAGTTTTGTCGGACCGAACAATTTCCAGGAGAGGCATCACATGCGCTGGACTGCAAGATTTTTGATATGCAAATCATCACAAACATGAGTAAATTGAAACACAGAAATACAAACTATACCACATTATGGGGAGCTTATATCCAGGAAACAAGGAATTAAATGACATATACAAATGAAAATGAAGCAATTCTAAAGTTGTCTGTTTTCAATTCTACAGCTCGCAAGCTAACATGTTATCTTCAACTCCATGCTTCAAGGAAACTAGGTTAACCCCATCTCAAGGAAGAAGATTCATATAACATCACTCAACTTCCTCATATCTAACTAAATACAAGTACAGCTAAGCTCTTGTTTGTATTTAGATACATGCTTAGATTAACTTTGCATCCTATTTGTTAAACAATTCACATAAAATCACCTGAAGAAATGAGCACCAATTATCCGATCTTGAGAGGTTGTCTTCGCACCAACAACATGTAGGTCAATTGTGGATGTATTTGTTGCCAAAATGCAATGTGAAGGGCATATCTTCGCAAGATCACTAAATATTGACTGTTTAAGTGGCACTTTCTCGATAACAGCCTGCAGAGAAACATTAGCTATTCAATGCATTCGACAGTAAAGAACTTTTTAGCAAACAGTTCCATTATAAATAAATAAAGTGCATGCTTTAGCACAACCGTTCTACAAGAAAATGGCAAGCAGATAACTACACTAATCATCCACCAACTTGACATGAAAAGGGGAAAACAAGTCCTGCAATGGGCATGGGATCTTCGTGCTAACCTCTATGACCATGTCAACATTTTTAAATTCAGAGTAATCCAGAGATCCCTTCAAAAGCGACAAAGCATGATTCATCTTTTCTTGTGTCATAGCTCCTTTTTTCACGAGACCATCCAAATTAGCTATCAAAGATGAGAAAAATATGTTATTTGGACATAATATAAATAAAATTTTGAGTATGTTGTCCCTGGCAAAACAAATTACAATATTTACCTGATATCAATTTCTTTCCCCTTTCCAAGTATGTAGCGTCAACTTCTTTTAAAACAACTTCAATGTTACTCCTAATAAGAGCAGTGGCAATACCGGATCCCATTAAACCTCCACCAATAACAGCCACCTTGCTTATGCGGCGAGGTTTAAGTCCAATGTCAGTAACTGTTGGCACCTGTCTCAAAAACCAAAGCAGGGAGACAAATGGGCATGCCGAATCCATGCTAATAACTAATACCCACTTTTGGAAATAAATGGCAAAGGATTCCATCAGCTTTTTATCTTTTGAAAAAAATGTTTCGCTACTGTCAAGGTAAACTTCATCCTTTTAGAGAAAAGGCTTTAACCAAGTAGCTTTGAAAAATCAGATAAAGATGGCAGCCACAGACGTGTAAGATATCTTTATGATAAGTATCTTATCAATTAAGTCAAAAGTCAGTAACTAGAAGTTGATCTTTTACTGAGAAAAAAAACAATCACTTAAGTAATATAACAAGTACTTTCAAAGCCTTCCTCAGTAACCAGGTTAATAACTAAGTTGGGAGAAGAAATTTCCATCGCATCAGAATAGACTGAGGGCTCTCTTATATAGGAGAAAACCCCTTGGGTTAATTAAAAACCTAATCCTGAGAAAAGATAATAACATAGAATAGACATAGAAACATATATAATTATCTTAACACTCCCCCTCAAGCTGGAGCATATATATCTATCATGCTCAGCTTGGAACAACACTTCTGACATGGACCTCGAGAAAGAGCCTTGGTGAAGATGTCGGCTGTCTGATCCCCTGTCGAAATATGAGAGGTAGCTATGAGCCCTTTCTGTATCATGTCTCTGGTGTAGTGACAGTCCACCTCAATATGTTTTGTTCGCTCATGAAAAGCAGGATTATTAGCAATGAATAATGCAGCTTGATTATCACATAAGAGTCGCATTGGGAGAGGTACATCAATAGTAAGATCAGTTAACACCGATCTAACCCACATCATCTCTGTACTTCCTTGTGCCATGGCCCTGTACTCTGATTCTGCACTTGATCTGGCTACTACAGTTTGCTTCTTGCTCTTCCACGAGACAAGTGAGCTTCCAACAAAGACTGCAAATCTCGATGTAGACTTCCTATCTATGGGACAACCTGCATAGTCTGCGTCAGCACATGCTGTCACCTCCAGGGATGTATCCCTACGGAATAATAGACCAGTACCAGGTGAATTCTTCAAATATCTCAAAATCATGTAAACGGCATCCATATGCACCTTTCTGTGTTGTTCCATGAACTGGCTAACCTTACTCACTGCAAACATGATATCTGGTCTGGTGATAGTAACATACAGTAGCTTCCCAACCAATTCTCTGTATCTCCGGCTATCTACTTCCTCAGTATCCTTGTCATAGAGTTTCATACTCGGGTCCATAGGTGTAGTAGCAGGCTTGCATCCAGTCATACATGTCTCAGAGAGAAGATCCATCACAAACTTCCTCTGAGTCATTACTTAGACCCTACTGGTTTCCGGCAAATTCTAGTCCCAGAAAGTAACGAATAGTACCAAGGTCCTTAGTCACAAACTGTTGACCTAGGAATTCCTTGGCTAGTCCAATGCCCTGAGCATCATCACCTGTAACAATTATGTCATCTACGTAAACATGAATGGCAACAATACCTTTCTTTGTCTTCTGAACAAACAGTGTGTGATCCGCAGTAGATCTCAGAAAGCCATGGTATTTGATGCAATCAATGTGTGCAATAACCTAAATGACGATTCAAGCAATGGAACTATTGACACAAAACGACGAACGAGATAAATGATACACGACAGGCCAAAATCAACAACAGAATAGTCAAGTTATTTGCGTTTTAGCACCAATTCCAATCCACAAAAGTTAGGGCAAATAGATGAGTTAAGAGTATTAGAAGATTGTCACGATATTGCAACTACTAGGGGTCTCAACGATTCACCAAACCAAATCAACAATATCACAGGCCACAACTAATATAATGTAGAGGAATTTAAAAGGTGGAATTAGTCGCTCATACCACAACCGGCAGGGGTCCGTGGATTGCGCTTCAGATCTGATCGAACAGGGTAACGGTTGAGACAGGGGTGCTCCGCGCACTTCAGGCCGTAGATGGTGGCTGCTCCCACGGAAGGTCAGACAGGTTCCAGGCCTGGCAGGTCGGCGTCGGATCGCGGTTCCAGTAGCAGCAGTGCAGCAGCAGTGCGGCAAGGTCCAGCGGTGGGGTAGCGGGGCAGGGATGGCGGCGCGGATAGGAGAGGCTGGGCGGGGTCTTATCGAAGGGGTCAGCCAGGGAGGGTGGTGCGGGTGGAAACGGGAAGGGCGGCGCGGGAGGATTAGCGACGTGGAAAGGGGGAAAGAAGGGAGGCGGCGAAGAGGGGAGGGGGGTAAGCACGGTGGAGAGGAGGGGGGAGGAGAGGTAGGCGGCGCTGGGGAAGAGAGGAGGTGGCGCGGGGGAAAGGGGAAGAGGCGACGCGGGAGGACTAGCGGCGTGGAGAGGGAAAGAAGGGGGCGGCGAAGAGGAGGGGGAGGGCGGCACGGTGGAGAGGAAGGGGAGGAGAAGTAGGCGGCGCTGGGGGTAGGAGGCGGCGCTGGGGGGGGGTTAGGGCACGGGAGAGAGGGGTATCGGGGGGAGAGAGAGAGAGCCTGCGGGCCGAGAGAGAGAGAGGGAGGGGAAATAATTACTCAACTCAACTTAATTCCCAAAACCTAATACAAAGGGAGCCCTTTATAGAGGCTACTCCCCTCAAAGAAGCAACAAATCCCTAAAATTAGGGGAAGAAGAAATCAAAGGAAAAATATAAAAAGAGGCCTTTTATAATGAGCCTTTTACATGGGAATGAAATAAAATCAAATAAATAAAACAAATGCTAAATAGAATAACTAACACAAATGTTCATAAAATGGCTATCATGCTGCATCAACTCCCCCCTGCTGAAAAGAATCTCGCTCCGTCGAGATGGCATCGTGGAAATTCTGAAGTATATCAGGGCGGAGTTGTTGGAGTTCATCCTCGTCAATCCAGGTGCAATCGGTAAAAGGTCGTCCCTTCCATTTGACTAGATATCGTCGGAAGAGACCGCGTCTAGTCGTCATATCTCGGATGTCTGCAATATCCTCAATCTGATCATCATCGGATGCGGCTGGCGGTTGGCGCATATCATCATTGGCAGAAACTGCTACTGGGGTGTCATCGGTCTGTTCATCTCCATGATATAAGAAGAGATCTGATACATTGAAGACCGGTGATGTCTGAACGTCGGGCGGCAGGTCGAGTAAATATGCATTGGGTCCAATCCGTTTGAGGACTCGAAATGGACCAATTTTTCGTTCACTCAATTTTTGGTGGACTCTCAAAGGAAACCTCTCTTTTTTAAGGTGGACCATCACTAATTCTCCAACTCTGAACTCGCTCTCTCTTCGGTGTAGGTTGGATTGGGCTTGGTATTTCTGGGTCATGGATTGGAGTTTGGCTCGGATCTCAGTATGGATGTGGGTTAGATGTTCGACCAGATCCTCAGCAGCTGCACTACTTCTCCCTTGCATGGTTGTGTCTTTTAGGTCAAGAAATTGGGTAAGTGGAAAACCGTACACACTCTCAAAGGGCGATTTTCCGGTGGACCTATTAGTGGAACTGTTATATGCGAACTCAGCTTGGGGAAGAATTAGATCCCATTTGGACGGAGAGTCCCCTGCAAGACATCGCAACAAATTTCCTAATGACCTGTTAACTACTTCAGTTTGCCCATCTGTTTGTGGATGATAAGCGGTGCTATATTGCAGACGAGTACCAAGACGAGACCAAAGCGTGCGCCAAAAGTGACTCAAAAACCGGGTATCACGGTCTGAAGTAAAAGAACAAGGGACACCATGCAGACGGACGACATCGCGAAAAAACAAATAAGCGACATGAGATGCATCTGAGGTTTTCCTACATGCAATGAAATGTGCCATTTTAGAGAATCGATCCACAACCACAAAAATAGAGTCAACTTTTCGCACAGTGAGGGGTAACCCTAGCACAAAATCCATGGTGATGTCTTCCCAGGGTCGCAGAGGAATCGGTAGGGGTGTGTATAGTCCAGTGTTCTGCCGGTGGCCTTTGAATCTTTGACATGTTTGACATTTCTGTACGAATTTGTTACATCCTTTCGCAACTGCGGCCAATAAAAACGTTCTTGGAGAAGGATCAAGGTTTTGTCTCGTCCAAAATGTCCAGCTAAACCTCCATTGTATAGTTCCGAAATTAAGTTCTCTCGAAGGGACGTGGCCGGGATGCATAGTTGGTGGCCTTTGAATAGGAAACCCTCATGAAGAACAAAAGTGGCTGTTGGGTCCTGCCCAGTACCAACACAGTCGGCATGAATTTGACCGAAATCAGGATCAGTGGGGTATAGGTCCTTGAGAATTTCAAATCCTGTCGTGCTGACGGTCATCGTGGTCAGGGCATGTGCTCGCCGGCTCAACGCGTCGGCCACACGGTTCAGGGTTCCGGCTTTGTGTTTGAGATGGAAGGTGTATTCTTGGAGGAAATTAACCCATTTGGCATGACGCTTGTTAAGAGTTTTCTGGGAGTTCAAATACCTCAGGGCTTCATGATCAGAGTTAAGGATAAATTCACGTTGGATCAGGTAATGTCTCCAATGCTTGAGAGCTTGGACCACGGCATAAAATTCAACATCATAAGTGGAATACCGTGATCTGGCATCGTTCAATTTCTCGCTGTAGAAGGCGACACGTCGCCCTTCTTGATTGAGGACATCGCCAATCCCGACATGTGAGGCGTCACAATCGACCACGAAAATCTTGGTGAAGTCGGGGAGTGTCAAAACAGGAGCATGTGTCAATTGATGTTTTAGATTTTGAAATCTCGTTTCTGCTTCGAGAGTCCAGGCGGGTGCGCCTTTCCGCGTACAATCTACCAACGGAGCTGCACAAGTGCTGAAGTTCCGTATGAAACGTCGGTAGAAAGAAGCTAATCCCAGAAAGCTGCGAATTTCCGTGAGTGTTTTGGGTACGGGCCAGCTCTGAATGGCCTGGATTTTGGAGGGATCAACCTTAAGTCCATCAGCGGTGACAATGTATCCTAGGAAGAGGACCGTGTCAGACATGAAGGAGCATTTCTTGAGGTGGACGTACAGTTTTTGGTCTCTCAGGGTTTCCAGGACTTGTCGCAAGTGAGATAGGTGGTCTTCTTTGGTCAAACTGTAGATCAGGATATCATCGAAGTACACGACCACAAACTTGCCAATAAAGGGTCGCAAAACATGATTCATTGTCCGCATGAAGGTGCTTGGGGCATTAGACAAGCCGAAGGACATGACCGTCCATTCATACAGACCCTCTTTGGTTTTAAAAGCTGTCTTCCACTCGTCTCCAGGTCGGAGGCGAATCTGATGGTAACCGCTGCGGAGATCCATTTTGGAGAACAGTTTGGCGCCTGATAACATATCAAGCATATCATCAAGGCGTGGAATGGGAAAACGATATTTAATCGTTATCTTGTTGATAGCTCGACTGTCCACGCACATTCTCCATGTGCCGTCTTTCTTCGGGGTCAGCAGAGCAGGAACCGCCACGGGGCTCATACTCTCTCGAACATACCCACGTCGCAGCAGATCAGTAACTTGCCGGTTCATCTCTTCATGCTCGCTTGGGCTCATTCGGTAATGGGGTAAGTGAGGGAGGCTGGCTCCAGGGACTAGATCAATGTGATGTTGAATGTCTCGCAACGGGGGTAGTCCTTCAGGCAACACTTCAGGCATGATGTCCGCGAACTCTTTAATGATGGGCTTTATCTCAGGCGGGACTTCAGGTGGAGTTGTCTCTTGGTTGTCCACTTCACGTCCCACCAATGCATAGATGGTGGAGCTCTCTTGAATTTCACGTAGGAATGTTTGGGCTTCTATCAACAACACAGAGTCCGTGGTCGCAGTCTTTGCAGGTGGGGTTTTGTTACAAGTTTGGTTGGTCGCAGCTCGAAGTGTGGCCACTTGGCGAGGGCTAAGGGCTTCACGTTGCGGTCTGAGGGTTACACGCACCTTGTCTATGAGAAAGGTGTACGTGTTCGGTTTTTCCCGGTGTTCGGTGTCTCGATCGAATTGCCACGGTCTCCCTAGAAGTACGTGACAGACATCCATAGGGGCTACATGGCACCACACCTCGTCCTTATATGTGGGACCAATGGAGAAGCTAACGAGGCTTTGACGGTGGATCGGGATTTGGGTACCACCTCAAAACCATGCCACGATGTACGGTTTCTCGAGTGGTTGCGTTGGTAGACCCAACTTATCTACCATTTCTTGGGAAACAAAGTTTTCAACGCTTCCTCCGTCAATGATTAGTGAACAGCGTCGTCCTCCTGAGGTGCAGGTGGTTCGGAAGATGCTGCGTCGCAGCCAGCTATCAGCATCGTGGACAGCGGGGGTGAGCAGAATGTTTGTGGGTGTGCGCTGTCGGGAGCGAGAAAGTTTTCGTGTTCAATCACCAGGAACGGGCCGGAGTCGTCTCCATCCACCCCTAGAGGTTTATAATCATCGGTTCCCATGGTGTCAGCGGTCAACGCAGTCGGATTTTCTTCAGGGGATTCTTGTTGGTCAGGGTCGGGGTATTCAGGATCGTCGGTGGTGCATAGATGGACGGGTCTAGCCTTAGGGTTTGGACACTCGGCGGCACGATGGCCCTTTTGATAGCATCGGAAGCAAGTATCAGGTTCTACAATAGGTCGGCTTCCCAAGATGCCTTGGCCGGGGTTTCCAGTAGGTGGTCGGGCGACGGCAGGAGTTGTTGGTTTGGCTTGGGTTTTACCCGCCATGACAGCTGAGGAACCCATGGGTTTGGAGTAGGACGTCGTGGTACTGGTACGAGGAGCAGAGTTCACAGAAAAAGGCATCTTCCTCGTCTGGGCTTTAGCAAGTTTGATCTCAGCTCGCTCAGCCTGCTTGTAGGCTTCGTCGACATCGCGGCAATTGTGGAGGTAGAGTTCATCCTGGATGACTTGGCGGAGGCCTTGCATGTAGCGGGTGACCTCCTGAATAGAAGTCTCCTACAAGCGGTTGCGATGGACTAGGGATTGGAACCCTTCGGTGTATTCTCTCACACTCATGGTGCCTTGTCTCCATGATTGCAGTCGTGCGTATAGATCTCGTTTGTAATCTTCCGGCACGAATTTGGTTTTTAGTTTGGCTTTCATCTTGCTCCAACTGCGGATCTTACTCTTCCCTTTCCGTTTGCGTTCAGATTGCAAACGGTCCCACCATAGCAGCGCATGTCCCTTTAATTTTATAGTGACGAATTGGACCTTACGTTCGCTAGGCATGGACTTCCACACAAAGAAGTGTTCGACGGCTTGGAGCCAGTCCAAAAAGACGTCAGGATCTCGTCCTCCGTCAAATTCTGGGACATCGAGACGGATACCTCGATCCATCCATCGTCGGTTTTGGTTCCATTTCGTGGTTGATGTTGATGTTCACCATTAGTTTGTGGAGTATAGCCAAAGGGGTATGGATCTGGGGTCTTGGGAATGAAGGAGTGTATTCTCTGGGTCCTTCTTCCTCACTTTCCTGTGAATGATACTCGCTGACATGTCCGTCAGAAATAGAAGAGCTAGAGTCTCGGGAAGTGCTATTCCGGGAGTGTGATTTCCGGTTAGTGCGTCGACCTTTGTTGGGAGTTTCATCAGTAAGGTCGTTGCCTATCATACGACTATTCAGGGTAGCAATTTGTCCACTCAACTGTTCAACCACTCTTTGCATGTGTTGCATTTGAGCAGCTAGGGATTCTAGCGATAATTCAGGGTGTGTGGTGTAGGGGGGTTTAGAACCACTAGGTTTGTCGGCCATGGGTATCCTAGGGTTTTGCTTTCCTTGTTGGGGTTTTTTTTGTTTTATCTTAGGGTTTGTTTTGTGGTTTTTTTGTGGTTTTGTTTTGTGGGGTTTTTTTTATATGCAACGAATAAATGGGATGCAGACGAAATGCAGGATCGTGAGGCTCTGATACCAAATTGATGCCAATCAATGTGTGCAATAACCTAAATGACGATTCAAGCAATGGAACTATTGACACAACGACGAACGAGATAAATGATACACGACATGCCAAAATCAGCAACAGAATAGTCAAGTTATTTGCGTTTTAGCACCATTCCGATCCACAAAAGTTAGGGCAAATAGATGAGTTAAGAGTATTAGAAGATTGTCACGATATTGCAACTACTAGGGGTCTCAACGATTCACCAAACCAAATCAACAATATCACATGCCACAACTAATATAATGTAGAGGAATTAAAAGGTGAATTAGTCGCTCATACCACAACCGGCAGGGGTCCGTGGATTGCGCTTCAGATCTGATCGAACAGGGTAACGGTTGAGACAGGGGTGCTCCGCGCACTTCAGGACGTAGATGGTGGCTGCTCCCACGGAAGGTCAGACAGGTTCCAGGCCTGGCAGGTCGGCGTCGGATCGCGGTTCCAGTAGCAGCAGTGCGGCAAGGTCCAGCGGTGGGGTAGCGGGGCAGGGATGGCGGCGCGGATAGGAGAGGCTGGGCGGGGTCTTATCGAAGGGTCAGCCAGGGAGGGTGGTGCGGGTGGAAACGGGAAGGGCGACGCGGGAGGATTAGCGGGCGTGGAAAGGGGAAAGAAGGGAGGCGGCGAAGAGGGGAGGGGGGTAAGCACGGTGGAGAGGAGGGGGAGGAGAGGTAGGCGGCGGTTGGGGAAGAGAGGAGGTGCGCGGGGAAAGGGAAGAGGCGACGCGGGAGGACTAGCGGCGTGGAGAGGGAAAGAAGGGGGCGGCGAAGAGGAGGGGAGGGCGGCACGGTGGAGAGGAAGGGGAGGAGAAGTAGGCGGCGCTGGGGGTAGGAGGCGGCGCTGGGGGGGGGGGGTTAGGGCACGGGAGAGAGGGGTATGCGGGGAGAGAGAGAGAGAGAGAGCCTGCGGGCCGAGAGAGAAGAGAGAAGAGGGAGGGGAAATAATTACTCAACTCAACTTAATTCCCAAAACCTAATACAAAGGGAGCCATTTATAGAGGCTACTCCCCTCAAAGAAGCAACAAATCCCTAAAATTAGGGGAAGAAGAAATCAAAGGAAAAATATAAAAAGAGGCCTTTTATAATGAGCCTTTTACATGGGAATGAAATAAAATCAAATAAATAAAACAAATGCTAAATAGAATAACTAACACAAATGTTCATAAAATGGCTATCATGCTGCATCAGTATTCAATCAACTCCGATAGCTTCTGGTACCACTCTCGGACTCTGTTTCAGCCCATAAATCGCCTTATGTAGCTTGCACACATTCTGGGACTCCCCCCTCAACAACAAACCCATGTGGTTGCTGCATGTATCACTTCTTCCTGGGAGGTCACCGTAGAGACACATTCTTGACATCAAGCTGATATAACGACCAATCTTTTGCAACTGCTATCAAAGTAGTATCCGCAGTGTAGAATGTCTCGCGACCGGAGAAAACGTGTCCTGGTAATCCACCCCATAAGTCTGGTGAATCCTCGTGCCACCAGCCTTGCTTTGTAGCGACCCACGCTACCATCTGCATTGTGATTGACGGTGAATATCCACTTACAATTGACAATCGAAGCACCATTGGGAGCGGGGAACAATGCTCCATGTTCCTCTAGACCGTAACGCTGCCATTTCTTCTTCATTGCCTGACGCCACTATGTGCTCTGTAGGGCCTCTGTGTACGTACGTGGGATAGTAACTGCGGATAGTCCCACTACAAACCTCTTATAATCATCAGATACATGATTTAGAGAGACATGCGCTGCCAGCGAGGAGGTAGCACACCTATGTCGAGGCTTCCTGAGGGCAATAGGAAGATCATCATCCCCACTGTCCTGACGGTCTAAATCACCCCGTATGCCATGAAGAACGCATGTAGCACTCAGATAGAACCAATATTATCCTTACATACCTGTGGCCGTGCTGGGATGATAGGACGGCCTAGGAGCAGAGGTTCCAGTATTCGACCTGCGCAGTGTAAACCAAAATAGGAAACGCTGTGGAATAGCTGGAGGAGGTGGTGGTGGTGGTTGAAGTTGTGTTTGGTGTTGAGTACCATGAGATCCATTTGGTGGAAGGGACGATGGAGGAGGAATAACAATTTCCTCTCCAGTAGTACTATTGGATAGCCTGTCACCTGTGGGAGAGAAATACATAATGGATTCAAAGAAGGTAACATTAGCACTCACATGGTATCTTTTGCCAATAGGATTATAGCATCTATACCCTTTTTGGGTTTGAGAATAACCGAGGCGACAAATACACATTTGACAGCTCGAGGTGAGAGCTTGTCACGACCAGGAGTGAAATCATAGACAAAAGCCACAAACCCAAAGATTCTGGGAGTAAAAGAAAATAGGTCCTTCTCGGGAAAAGCAATCAAGAAGGGAATTTTCTCGCCAAGACTAGTAGACGGCATACGATTAACCAAGTAACCAGTGTGAGAACCGCATTCCCCCAAAAGAATGTGGTGTACGACTCTGGATCAACAATGTGCGCGTGACATCAAGAAGATGGCGATGTTTTCTTTCCGCCACACCATTTTGTTGTGAAGTATAACTGCATGACGTTTGATGAACAATACCCATTGAGCTTAGAAACTCTGATAAGTCAAGAGTTGTAAATTCCAGTGCATTATCTGTACGAATGAATTTGACGTCTGCAGAGAAAACATTTTTGACTTCCAAAAGAATTTTTTTATAATAGCACCTGCCTCAGATTTGTGTTTCAACAAGAACACCCACGACACTCTAGAATAATCATCGACAACCACCATATAATAACAATGTCCCTGATGATCAGGAACACGACTCGAACCCCGAATGTCAAAATGAAAACTCAAAGGACCGACTACTAAAATGACTTGGACGACTTGGAAAGGAAGAGCGATGATGTTTCCCAGCAGACACGCTTCACAATGCAATATAGTGCGGGTGGAGATCTGTGGTAGAACATGACACAGCTCCTGCAGCGGTAGATGACCAAAGCGAAGATGCCAGAGTAATGGTGAAACGGGTCCAGAAGGAAGGGTAGCAACACCAACGCATGATGGTAAGGCAAGCCTATACAAACCTCTCTGCTCGGCCATGTTCAATCACCCTGCCAGTCAGTATGTCCTGAAACACAAAAGAGGATGGATCAAATATGACACGACAATGGAGATCTCTTGTAAGTTGACTAATGGACAACAGATTCATCTGAAAGTCAGGTGCATATAAGACATTCTGAAGAGTGAGAGAAGGTGCAATAGATATCTCCCCCTGACCAATAATGGGCAATCGAACCCCATTGGCAATGACAACTGATCTGCTAGGCGAAAGAGCTCTGTAGGTAGAAAATTGCATCCTATCGCCACACATATGATGGGATGCCCCGGAGTCGATAATCCAATCTGTCAGGTCTGAATATGAACTACTAGTGAGCGCATAATGAGTACCTGAAGAGCTAGACGACGCTCTGGCGAATGCGGCAGCCTCTGTGGTACCTAGAGACGAAGATGTTGGAGTAAACATCATCTCTCGGAGCCGGGATACAATGTCATCTAGGCGAGTGTCAGACGTAGGTGCTGCGGAAGTCTCTGTCCGCTCAACACTCGTGCTGAGGCTGGATAGCCATGTTTATGGAAGCATGTCTCCTCGGAGTGGCCAAGACAATGGCCGTAAGCACATGGGCCACGATGTCTACCACCTCCGCGACCACGCGGTCCACAACCGCGAAAGTGAGATGAACTTCCCCTGCCTCTAGTAGCAGCCGTAGCTGAAGGAGTAGGATGTGCAGTTGTCGCTGAAGTAGTAATCCTGCTCAGGCGCTTATAGACCTCTTCCATTGGTGGAATAGTCTCTCCAGTCAGAAGTTGAGTACGAGCTGCATCGTACTCAGGATCAAGAGAAGATAGAAACACTCCAGTCATGGTGGCGTTACGATACGCCTGTTGTTGCTCTGTGCTGGTAGTGATGGCATGAAATTGTGTAATCTCTCAAACATGCCCCGCAGGTGAGAGAAATGAGCATGTAGCGGGCGACCATTCTGTTTGGTCGAGAAGATATCAAACTGCAATGGAAGAATCTTGCTTTCATTTTTCGACCGACCATACGTATCCGCAAGGATATCCCACATGGCCTTCGCTGTGGGCTGATTCACAATATCATTGGCTATCTCCGTAGTCAATGTCCCGGAGAGCCATATGCGGGCATAAGCATCATCTTGTTTCCATGTTGCGTTAATCCCAGTCTTGTCCTTCGCTCGGAGTCAGTCAATATGTGCTCCTTATTGTGGCACTGCATGAGGGTACGGAACTACATAGACCAAAGCTCGTAATTGGTCCCATCCATTTTCACAATTGGGGCTGGTCCTTTGAAGGCACCCGAATATGAGAAAACGTCACCCTTGTTTTCCGCCGTGATAAGGAAAAGCCACGAAACACGGACCGACTGAGGGATACAATGAAAGATATTTGTCTACAAATTCATAGATGAGATAGGTTATATGTGCAGACTCATACAACCATCTCTACCTCCACAAATGTGCCTCTACCCCGGCAGTAGAGGTATTTTTCTCCCCGCCTAGGTCTGTGTACGGACCTCTAGGCTACTCCCCGGCAGTAAGGGCCCCTTTTGGGCGAGACTGGAAGCCGCTACGGTGCTCGGGGAAGCAAGAACATCGCTGCGGCGATCTGGACAGCAGGTGGCACACAGGGGCGCGTAATGCAAGGGTTGGAGCGGCGCACAGCGCGATGCAGGGGAGGATGCACTGCTCGGGGCGGCGCCCAGGAAGGTGCGGCGCGCAGGGGCGGCACACGGGAAGGTGCGGCGCATGGAGGAGAGGGGGGGGGGCGCCGGGTGTAGGGTTAGGGTTTCTGGGTGGGATACGGGAACCCGGTCTAGGACCGTTGCTCCGATACCATGTTGGGAGAAGAAATTTCCATAGCATTAGAATAGCCTGGGGGCTCTCTCATATAGGAGAAAAGCCCTTGGGTTAATTACAAACTTAATCCTGAGAAAAGATAATAACATAGAATAGACATAGAAACATATATAATTATCTTAACAAACTATAAGCAGTTCCATCGTTGAGCATTCCTCAGTAACCATGTTTAATAACTATACAGGACAAGGTTGTTGGTTAGGTTGAGGTGTGAGTTGTTTAATGCAGGAGCATGCAGATTTATCGATTCATGAGTTTCGGTCACAGGAGGTTTCATGATGCACTTCTTAATCTAAATGCAGATGGTTCCCCGGGACTGTAAGGATTTCGGTTTTCTTCTTCAAAGAGTTTTAGGATGTGGAGGAGGATGATGTTACAATTATGCTCAACGAGTTTCAACGGGGAAATCAGAGGTCAGGCATATTGATCTATCTGCTATTTTTGGTTAACACAAGAGGGATGTGGCTAATACGGTGGACTTCAGACCATTACTTGTCTAACAACATTTATCTCATTGTAGCAAAACTGTCTGTGTGCTATATCATTTCCTAGTCTCAATCTGATTTTATTCATAGTCAACTGGATAGAGTGGTTATAGCAACAGAGATAATAGTTTATTGGAGGTGATGCAAGGTCGAGGGTTTCCAAAGCTTTGGAAGGTCGAATTCTCCAAGATATATGATTGTGTAGATTGGATATTCTCACGAGCTTTCCCCATATCATTGTAGCATCCCATATGTTTGTATTGTGTCGATGAGAAGTACTAAGTTTCATATGCAGTTCTGGTAAATAGGCGGCCTGAAGTTTTATTCCAGCTTCAGAGAGGGGTGAGGCAGGGATACCCTCCTGTGCCCCTCCTATCCGTTTTGGGGACAGATGCTCTATCCGTAATGGTCAACTTGGTGAAGTGTAGGGATTTTTGTGCAGGTTACAGTTATGGGGATCTCTCTATTATGGTGTTTCAACATGGAGATTATTATTATTTTAAACGGAGGGTGGGATCTTGGAGTGCAAAGGGATCTCGACAATCTTAAATATTTTTGGAGACATCTCCGGTCAAAGAACTTATGGTGTGAAGCTATCCTTTGTTCCTATCAACATGATGCTGAGAAGGTGACTGGTTGGGCTATTTCTTAGACCTCGAGATCGAATTTGCTTCTTACTCATTCGGGTCCTTAGTTTGGGACACCGTAAGGCTGACTGACTATAACCTTGATGGAGAAGAGGCCCGTTGGGTAAAAGACACATTACCTTTCCAAAGGTGGGTTTTTGGCGCTTTGAAAACGATTACCTCAATTATTTCTTTCGTTATCTTAGCTGCCGATGATGGTGTAGAAATGTCTTGAATCTTTGATGAAGCAATTCTTCTAGTCATCTTTTTTTTTGAAGAGATTCTTCGAGTTATCTTTGGAAGATGCTATTTCCACTAGTGGAGTAGACAGTGGTAACCCAACACGTGGATGTTTGGGGGCTATGCATGTTGAACCTTAAGGAGATAAACAAAATATTACCGACAAATCATGTTCTGCATATTTGGGGAGAGGACTCAAATTTGATGTAGATTGCCATATAGATTTATTATGTCACCTTTAGCTAGATGAGGTGCCTTCAAGCAGTCAACCAACCCTCAACATTCTGGAAGGGGATTTGTTATGTTAATGTCGATGATTTCACAATAATTGAGGCCTATTTTGGTAATGATGGGAGTTTTCATTTTCGGCAGGATGATTGGATCAAGGATGGAGCACTCTAAGATCGGTTTCAACAACTTTTCACTTCTATTGTTATACTGCTCTGTTCTCCGCTGCTTTTAGCTCTTTTTGCACTCTTTTTGAAGCGGCTGGTATATATAGCTGCTCTTGGTGCTAGGAGTAAAGGCAACGGGAATGTGGGATTCAGATACTTGGTCAAATGAAGTTTGGGCTCCTTTCTTTGAATCAAGTTTATATGATCCAAGAGTAGAGGATTTCTTGAGTGTAGTTGAATCTATGACGATTGTGGAACGACCAATAGGAGATTCTAAAGAAGGTTTTCGAATCCAAGGATATTAGCATAAGACTTGTAGGAGAATAAAATAGATAGTAATTGGATCTCTCTAGGATCTAACCACCCATTCATGTTTAGTCTCACATCTACGATATGTGGGACTCTGATCTGTCCATGGGGTTTATAAGGAGCCTCACATCCCATGTACCCAATGGGAAAGTTCAATAGAAATATACAACCCTTTGAGGTCTTCTCCTGTGATTTCATCCCACTCCTTAGGGAGTAGGGTTCCACGTAAAATGTCGGTGTTCAATTTTATTCTTTCTTTATTTCCTTGCTCTGTTCATCGATTCGCATCCGCATTCTAGATTTTAACAGGACTGCAAGAGGATTTACGGAGCGATGATATATAAATGGCTCAAGATCTCTCTTAGCTTCTAAGGCGAGATTGTGTGATGCCAGGTGTTGGTGGATATCAGAGGAAACTTTAGCAATTGGGGTTTTTGTTGATCGAGTGAGAGGGAAAAGTGAAATGAGGCATCGAGTTGGGATTTTTGAAAAAAAAGATTGCGGAAGCTAACCGATAATTAGAACTATTGGAGTACTTGGTTGTATGCGTCATGAGTTGTAGCAGGGTAAATGGATCCTGGAGAAGATCCATTTACCCCATCCAGTGTTTGGTCTCACATCGTCTAGTGGTGGGACTTGGAGGCTCTGGAGAGGCTATATAAAGAGCCCCAGACCTCCTGTATTCATTGAGAAAGTCAATAGACAAACACGTCCCATAGAGGCCTTCTCCCGTGGTTTCATCCCGCTCCTCACGGAGTAGGGTTCCACGTTAAATCACGCGTTCTTATTGTTCTTTATCATTTTTCCATGTTTCCGCTTCCGCTTTCTATTTCTTAATATGGTATCAGAGCGGATCGATTCTCGAAGAGTTTTTATGTTCATTATTTATTCGAGATTCGAAATTCATTTCTTCATTGTTCTTGAAGATTTACTATTTCGCATTCATGTTCGAGAGCAAGTTGGAATTCATCTCTAGGGTTTTGTTAAAACCCTAATTTTTCCGAGATTTGGTTGAAATCACGTTTCCACATCTGCGAGTCCGGCGACGCGCTCCCAGGTTCAGTCACGGAGCCCCGCACAAATAAGAGTCGGCTCGACCCCTCGCGGCAGCCCTGCGCTTCAATCACCAGGCGGCACCCTCCAGGCCGCGCGGGTCAACGAACCTAGGCGTAACCGCAGGCCGCACAAGCAGGGCCCCCAAGCGATCCACGTGATCTAGCCATCGTGCAGCCAACTCAGGAGGAGCCCCCATGCCCCCTTGCCCTTGCCAGCAGCCATGGAGGTACTTCTTCGCACGCACCTCGAACAACGCACAACAGGCGCGAACCTCACGTGAAGCCCCTCCTTCTCGAGCTCTCTCCAATTCGCGCGGTGCCGCTCTCCTCATTGCGGCTCCCAGGCGCAAAGAATGATAGCCGCAGCCCTAGGCAACACCGGGCGAGGCGGCTCCCAGGCGGAACTCCTTCCTTCACGAGCCAAGGCGCGCACCTCACCCGCCTCTCCCTTCCGTGCAGTTTCCCAATCGACAGCGGCAATCGTAAATCCCCGGGGGGAGCGGCATTCGAAAGAGGGGGTTCCTAGAGGAACCCTAAATAGAAGTGTAGGCCTTGTGGGCCGATTAAAAAAAATTCTGCAGAAGATCGGTCAAGTGAAAAAAAAAAGAAAAGAAAGGAAGGGAGATGAAAGAGGTTGGTCGTTGTTGGGCCAAAAGTCATTGTTGAAAAAAAAACAAAAGAAGAAAAAAAAGAAAAAAAAAAGAGAGAGGAAGAGTTTCAGTTATTCAAAAAAAAGGAGAGGAAGAGTTTCAGTTATTCAAAAAAAATGAAAAGAAAAAGGTGCGTACAATAAAAAGCCGTACGCAAATATTTTTGAAAAAAAGAGAGAGAAAAGCCGAAAAAAATGATGGAACGACTTATGTTTAAAAAATGTGACGGCTTAAAAAATGATGAAAAGCCGCAAGGAATTTTTTGAGAATATTCTTGTTCCCCACATATTTATGTATCTTTCTTGTCTTCTCCCTACATTGTCGATGTCAATGTTTTCCGACAAGTACGGGAGAAAGGGGGAGTATATATGTAGAGTCACAGGTCTTGTGCTCCAGATTCAGATGCCAGATGCAGATTTCCAGACCAGCCATTCGATCAGACTACAGTTTTCAGATGAGGATTCTCCATGCATAAGATTCAGACTCGACGTTCAGATTCAGAGTCCACAGGTGTGATGCGCAGTTATTCAGACTCGACAGATTGGTCTGAGTCCAAGTTCGAGGCACTCCATGATGAGAGGCCCGTTTTTCGAGTTCTCCAGAGAGACTCTAGTTTCAGACATGCACAAGTTTGCAGTCATTTTCAGATGAGCATATGTTGCCATTATTTGTTCGAAGTCCCCATCATTATTCTTATTTTTGTAGGCCAGAGTTTTCATGTGAGCCATAGGGACTCCAGAGTAGAGGACCATTCCCTATGCCATGTTGGCAAGGGTTTTCATGTGGTATCATAGGTACACCAGAGCAGTGCACCATTCTCTGAGCCAGATGGGAGAAACCCAGTTCTCCTACGAGGAGACTTTTCAGACTCCATTCGCCAGCGACCGTGCACTCCGACGAGGATTGCACAGCCACAACTCTATTCAGTTCGGCCCTTTTCAGAGATGGAGCAGTTGTCCACATTATTGTGGCGGGCCAGAGTACTCCGATGAGGAGACTTATTTCAGTTGCAGTGACTCTGACAGGCGCAGTTCAGAGCACATGCTCTCTGACGAGGAGATTCAGAAGACTCACACTCCAGCCCGTTCGTCCTCCTCACCTGCACACCATGAGAAGCAACGTCCTCGACTGCAGCAATGTGCACGTTGGGTTGATATTGTCCGTAGCGTCCTGTAGCGTTGAGTTGAGTTTCTTTCTGTTTATCCAAACTGAGCATTGCATGCTCCAGCTTGAGGAGGAGTACTGGAGTACTTGGTTGTATGCGTCATGAGTTGTAGCAGGGTAAATGGATCCTGATGAAGATTCATTTACCATATCCAGTGTTTAGTCCCACATCGTCTAGTGGTGGGACTTGGAGGCTCTGGAGAGGCTATATAAGGAGCCCCAGACCTCCTGTATTCATTGAGAAAGCCAATAGACAAACACGGCCCTTAGAGGCCTTCTCATGTGGTTTCATCCCGCTCCTCACGGAGTAGGGTTCCACGTTAAATCCCACGTTCTTATTGTTCTGTATCATTTTTCCATGTTTCCGCTTCCGCTTTCTATTTCTTAACAAGAACAATAATAAAAAATTGAAACATGGAACTCTCATGTTTTACGTGGAACCTTACTCCGTGAGGAGCGGGATAAACCACATGAGAAGGCCTTAAAGGACTGGATCTTCTATATTGAATTTCTCAATGAGTACAAGAAGTATGAGGCTCCTTATATAACCCCACAGACAAATCGAAGTCCCATTGATAGCAGATACGAGACTAAACATGAGTGTGTTGTAATTGGATCTTGGAGAAATCCAATTACCCCTCTATTACATACTCCAATATTCCCCCTCAAGCTGGAGCTGAGAAAGTTGCAACTTGCAATAAAAGGAAATCGCATCTTTAACACAATACATCTCAAGAAGAATACATGCCCACTACTGGTAGAAGACATCGCTCAACGACATGTATGTGGCACTCAGGTCACTGAGATGAACCTCTGTCGTACCTGTAGTAGTCGTTGAGATACCAAGTCGTACCTTGACAAGAGTCGTCGTAGATGAAGTAGTTGATGCTCAGTGAAAACGGTTGATAGCATTAATACTTTGGAGTGTCGATATGTTTTCCTATACTTGATAGAATAGTGGATGATCAAGTTGAGAGATACAATGAATAACATGCATTTTTTTCTTTTCTTTTTAGTACAGCTTCATTTTTATACAATCACCTTTTTTCTTCTTTTTTGAATCATCCTCTCCCTTTTTTTATTGTTTTTTGTCCACTTTTTGTCAAAGCAACTTTATTTTTTTCAGAACAAGGTTAATGGACCTTCAAAGAGACTTATGCTTTCAAAAGCCTTCTTTGAATCTGGGCAGTTGAATCTACGAAGGGAGGTCGAATGGCGTCAAAGATCTGGGCAGAAGTGAGTGAAAGAAGAGGGTGCGAACACTCATTTCTTCCATGCAGTTGCCAGCGGAAGAAGAATGAGGAACCCGGTACACGAGCTTAAAGTAGAAGAGGAAAGCATCCAGGAGGGATAGGGAGACTGGGAGGGTACTCGTGGATCATTTGCTTCAGCAAGAGACTGCCGACCTCTTGTGATAGGTGGTCCGAGAGGGGAGCCAGATGCTTCGGACCGGGCCAACTGGGGGCGCTTGTGTCCGATTTTACAAGGGAGGAGGTTCGCAGGGCAGTTTTTGATCTGAATGCTGAAGGTGGTGCATGGTCAGGTGATTTTTCTGTCTTTTTTTCAAGAGAATTCTGGGAGGTGGTGGAGGATGTTATGGACTTGTTGCTAGAGTTTAAGGATGCAAACATGGGTATGGAAAAGCTTAACAAGTCCATGATGTTTTTGCTTCCGAAGAAAGGTGCAGAACAGGTTGATGAGTTCTGACCTATAGCAATGTCTAATGATGTTTACCTCATTGTGGCCAAGGTGTTAGCCAACTGTCTACGAAGGGGTCTGGACGATTTCATTTTACTGATGCAGACGACATTTATCCCATGGCGGCAACTCTTGGAGGGAGTGGTTGTGGCAACAAAGATGGTTGATGATGGGAAGAGAAGACGAAGGTTGATTTTTCAAATGCATATGACAGCTTGAATTGGAAGTTTATTTAGACATCAAGGTGAAGAGGGGATTTCCGGACATCTAGGAAGATTGGATGAAGAGATGCATTACACCACCTCACTTCCGTTACTTATGAAAGGAAAATAGGAAAGGGATTACTTTCAACCGTAGAGGGGGGGGGGGGAGAAAGGGATGTCCTCTGGTCCCCATGTTGTTTGTTTTGATTGTTGATGCATTGGCTATTATGTTTGGTCTAGCAGAGTAAGGCGGTTTTTCTAGAGGCTACTCCAAGAATAGAATTTTCTATACCAGTGCTACAATATGCATACGACATCTTGTTCTTCATTGAAGGGATGTGATGGAGTGCATGGTTGTAAAGGCGGTCCCTTGACATTTTTGGAGATTTTCAGGCCTGAAGGTTAAATGGTGAAAAGCTAGCCTTTGTACCTTGTAACCTGTCTTCAGAGGTTTCATCGATGTGTGGGGAAATCCTAAGGACGATGCAAAAGACTATTCTGATCAGTTATTTGGGCATGCCTTTGATGATCGTGAGACTTCGAAAGATTGCTTCTTGTAGAGAAGTTGGAGAAAAAGGTAGCAGGTTGGAAAGCAGCTTTTCTTTCAAGAGGATGAAGCTTGGTCCTGATTAAGGTTGTCCCATCAACTATTCTTGTCTTCTTCTTGTCAACCAGAGTCTTGTCATTGGGTGTTCAAAAGAGGTTGGAAACACTGATGCATCACTTCTTCTAGTCGTCATCTCAAGGGATAAGGGGCTTACACTAGTAAGGTGGCCGACAGTGACTACATTGATCAAGGAGGGTGGGCTTGGAGTGTTGTGGATTAGCAATATAAACAAAGCACTGCTGGCGAAGTGGGTGATGAATATCTGGAGACCTAGAAGCGATCTCCTCTCGAATATGATTGGATTGATTTATGGTGTGACTCCAAACTCGTACATGCAATGTGTCGTCACCAACGATGTTTAGGATAGCAGTGTGCTCTGTTCTGCCAGATTGGACTGGGCCTTTGCGCCCAATGTTAGGAAATGGTTGTGATTTCTAATTCTAGACAAACGATTGGACGAAAGGAGCAATGTGCGACCTATACCCGAGAATGTTCGCTTTGGCTGCGAACAAGGTCTTTTGTGTGGCATGTGTGGTCAGATAGCTCTTGGACGCATGGTTTTGTGACAGAGTTATCGGACCAAAGAACTGAAGAATTTATGTACCTTTCTAACAGGTACGCTAGACTTGAGGCGTCGTCGAAAGGGAGGGACTCATGGTGCTAGAGGGATGGGTTCTTTACGGGTCAGGAAGCTGTACAAGGTGATTTCCGCCCAACCTCCTAAGTCGGATTTGGAGCTTTCAAGGGATTGCGCGAGAATCTGGAGCTGGAGGATTATGTCTAGGGTAAAGGTGTTCCTGTGGCTGCTAAGGAAAGAGCGGATCCTGATTGTTGCAAGGAGAGCAAGGATTTTTCCAGATGCAGAGGAGAGGTGTAGAAGATGTAGAGGGCCGATGGAAGATATAGATCACTTATTCTTCAGGTGCCCAAGCTCAGTAGACTGATGGAGAAATGCGAATATTACATGTCTACAATGGAGTGATAGAAATTCTTTGGGAGTATGTTACCAGAATTAATACTGACTCTAAAGAAGCGAGAACAAAGACCTGCATGATTATTTGGTCAATGTGGTTAGCTAGAAATGGAGTGGTCTTTTAGAGGGGGATTTTATTTTGAGAATGTTCTAGCGCATGCATGTAAGGGCCTCTTTGAATCTTGGCAGATGTAATGTTTACTTTTATTTCATTATATATATTACTTGGACGGACATCTAAAGGAGATCCATCCCGTTGTATTCCTTGAAAAAAAATATTTAAAACCTTCTTCACAGACCAGCCCAAACTGGGCCTTTCCATTTTTTTTTGATAAAACAAAGGCTTTCAGGGGCCATATGGGTTCAAAATTGCATGAAGCGGCCCATCAGTGAGTTCAATAAAAATCTTCACATTTTCCCTTCCTTTCCTTCTCTTTTTCCCCCTTTTTTCATTCATTTTTGTGGCTGTGCCTATTTTTCCAGCCATTCCCTTTTTTTCAGCACAACATCCCCACTTCAACCCTTTTTTTTGCAATTTTTTTGAATTCGTTACAGTTGTTGCCCATTAAGCCTAAATCAGAAGATAATAAATAAAAACAAAAGCCCAGATATCATCATTTAATTCCAGCGGAAACTAAGAAGGGCATTGTTTTCTTTTTTTCCTTACACCCTGTTCGTTTGGAGAATAAGCATTGGAATAAGTCAATTCCTCGCCCGTCATGATTCCCAAGAGTACGGCTATTCTCATCCACATCCCATTATTTCAACTTATTCCACCCATGTTCCTATCTTTATTCCACCTTACCTGGCCTTATTCCACCTTATTCTCCTCATTCATGTCTTTCCAGCCGAACAGAGAATAGACCTCCCCATCCTTATTCTTGCTTATTTCCAAACCGAATGCCCCCTTAGGGTTCCCGATGGGGATATCCATCACATGCTGCTAGTTTCAATGCTACCGACACCTCTCCTTGGAGGATGCCCCTGCTGCTGCATGCTGGAAAGAATGGTGCATCCTCCTCTTCTTTAAACGACAATAGGACACGTCGGTTGGTACTGTGGTAGAACCCATTCCTGCGATCTCCCGCGCCTTCATCGCCACTTGGGAGTATCGACAAAAAGCCTTTGTCAACACGACTCCAGCCTTACCATTGCGTCTTATTCACTTATGATGCAATCTCACCTTTGATCGACATGCAGCAATAGCCGCCAATCTTCATCAACCTCTTAAAGCATCCTCCATCATGACAGCATCGCGATACTGCCTCTTTATGCACCGTTAGGGTTCCCGGTGATCCCTGACGGACAACCCATCCCCTCAATGTATCGTTGTTGAAGGGAATGTCTTTTTTAAGAAAGAGCACTCCACGAAACCATTGTTTGTATCATCATTGTACAAACTTAATTTTTGCATCGTCCTTCTAACAAAGAATGACACATCCTCCTCTTCTTCAAACGACAACAGGACCCATCGAGTGGTATTGTGGTAGAACCCATTACTAAGATGTATCATGCCTTCATCGCAACTTGGGAGATATCGATAGAAAGCCTTTGTTAACATGGTTCCAGACTTACCGATGTGTCTTATTGCGCTCACAATGCAGTCTTGCCGTTGATCGACAAGTAGTCACCGTCGTCGATCTTCATTAACTTATTGGAGCCTCCTCCATCATGCCAACTGATGTAAACTCGGTACGCAAATTATCCTAACTTTATATGCAACCACAGAAGCTTAATACATACTGCAACAGTCCAAACCGAAATATATAAAAAAGTAGAACCACAGAACATGCAGCTTCAAACCACGTCCCCAAGTAAGGCCAAACAGTAGTGTTAAGCAGTGAAATCATTAGAATTGCTAGATGTAACCTCACAGGAAAACAAAATATAAAGAAATCCCTAAATAGATAAACAAACGTGACTAACAGGTAATGAGGACCAACATCAACGACACCCAATGGAACACTCAGCTTAACAAGAATATTCAAAGATTACTGGAGTAATGAAACCAATGAAACGTACTGACATGAAGAGAAACATAATTGGATTTAATTAAATGAAAGCTCCAAATTTCTGATTTCCAAACCATGCACAGAACAGACACAGAACCAGACGAATAGAAAAGGAAAAAAAAAGATCCAAACTTCGACAATAGATACCAGAGAACAACAGCAGTTTGGCAGGCACGGATAGGTTGGCGGCGGCTCGCAGGAGCGTTGGAGTTGTTGGGCGGTGAGAGGAGGAGCGGCAATGACGTGTGTAGGAGGAGATGAGGTCGTCGACGGTGGTTGTGGTTGATGGCAAGGGAGTGGGCGGCAGCAAGCTGTTGGCAGCAGTCAAGATCGAGAGCAGGCGGCTGCAGGCTGAGATTACTCGTTCATTGGAGTTGGAAAGGAGGTGGCCGGTGATGGTAGAGGGGAGGAGGAGAAAAGACAGGGAAAGAAGAGGGTTAGGGTTGGAAGGAGAGGAAGAGGAGAACGGGTGAAGAGGGGTACTGGAAAAGAAGGCGGCGTGGAATTTTGGAGAAGAGAGGGTAAGGCCCGTAGGGTTTTTTTTTGTATTCCAAAAGCTGCTGCCCCTGTTCCCAATAAGGCTCCTTTTATAACAATGGGAGCAAAACCCTAGACTATGGATTCCAAAATTAGAAAATTACATAATAAATAAATAAACAATTGCAAAAAGACTCCTGAAATTCTGTCTTTCATGGTAAAATTCCATCTAGCCCCTCAAAACTGGGCAAAACTGCATCACCAACCTTGCGATATTGCCTCTTTACACACAGTTAGGGTTCCCGATCTTCATTAACTTCTTGGAGCCTCCTCCATCATGCCAACATTGTGACACTGCCTCTTTATGCACAGTTAGGGTTCCCGATGAATCATGATGGAGAACCCATCTCCTCAAGGTGTCGTTGCTGGAGGGAATATATCTTTTTTTAACAAAGAGCTCCACGAAATCATTATTTGGAGCATCGTTGTACGACCTTTGTTTTGCATCGTTCTTCTAGCAAATCTAGGGTTTTATAAAGGAACCCAATACGGCCGTTCAACACACATGTGAAAATAAAAGCTTAAGAACGACACTATGTGAATCATTAAGAACACAAGAGAAATGATGAATCCCAAAACCGACTCACTCTTATACCATGTTGAAAATAAATATTGCAGAAGCTAATCGATAATCAGAACAATAATAATAAAGATTCTTTCATAAAAATATAAATCGACGACGGAGAGGCTGAAATGGAAGCGTTTGCGAAGGGGGATTCGCAAGGCTACAGCGAAGTGGAGATGGGGTTCCGAGGGGAGTTCGAGAAGGGCGTTTTGGGAGGAAGAAGCGAAGGGGAGATGGGGCTTCGAGGGGCGATCGGGGTTTGAAGCGGCAGGGGAAGAGGGAGACGAGTGGGTTGTCGTTTCGTACAGGAAGTCCGGGCGGAGGTGCTTCACGTGCGACAAATGAGGCCACCTCGCCTCAGCGTGCAGCTCCCCCCTACGTTGCTTTTTGTGTAGGCAGGTCGGCCATCGCCGACTCTCTTGCTTGCTAATGTCTCACCGCCCGGTCTTGGAACACGAAGTTGCACCATCATCTGGTCTTGCGGAGGGGGAAGCTCTGGATGCTAGGGTTATTAGCGGCAGGGCGAGTCGATCCTTTGCGGAGGTCTTTAAACCTCGTTTGTGAAGCCGAAATCTGGCTTCTTGGTATGCTCGTGAATGGGGTCATTGTCGGCGACCTCGATGTGGACTGGTCTTTCGCAGGTTTTTGGTGAAGCTTTCCGAGTAATGTTGCAACTTTGGGAGATTGGTGACGCTGCACAAGAGGGCTTTCGAAACAGCAGATGAGACACATGCTGGAATCGGGCTTGCGCAACGATGTCGCCTGGAGACTTCCGCGCTTTGCCAATGGGATTGAAGACTGATCGGTTAGGCAGGTTGCTCGGGTTGTAGGGGTGCCTTCTCTTTCTTGGTCAACGACTTGCTTGGGGTCGGTGCTCAAGCACTTGGGAACGGTACTAAGGATCTTAGTCGATGGAAGGTCGCCAGGATCATACCCTATTGCCTCCTTGGTGTTGATGGACTGTCCTTGTGATGTGGAGTCGATGTCTGTAGCCGAGTTGATGGTCGGTCGCTTCTCCTTAAACCTACAGGTTCGCTTCCCACCTCCTCCATCGTTGTCGCTTCGATCAGAGGTCGGAGGCGACGCTTCCTCTTCCACCCTGGGGCCTCATCAGCCCCTTTCGGTTACTGATTGTGCATCTTCCGACGTTATGTTTCAGGGGAATCTGTTTCGCTTTCTCCTTTTGGAGTCCCAATCTCTATTGTGGAAGGCCAACTAGTGGATTCGCCTCTATTGCAGTCATTGGAGTTGGACTCACGAAGTCGGGTTTTTCGGGCAGAGTGCATTTTTGTTCACTTAGAGCAAGTGGTCCTGACTCTGACCCGGTTTTCGATACCGAACCCTTTCGCTTCGGCTGATCTGGCCCTTCCCTTTAAGGTACAACCCCGACTGTGGAAGGGCTCACTTGGGTTCAGTTCACTTGTTGCTTCCTCTTGGTGGGTCGGATCCCGATTTTCGGGAGACCTGGCCTCTAAGGCCTCTCTTGAAGGCTTAGTTTTGGAAGCTCCTGTGGAACACCCGCTCTTGCTGGCAGCCCCCTTTGGTTTCCATGGGGGGTCTGCTTTGGTGGTGCCTGACCCGCAGGGGTCGGATGCCACGAGTGGTTCTGGTACGGACAGAACGCCAGGGAAAAGATACAGAAGAAGGCATCATTCTAAGGTCCAACGTGTTGAGCTTCCTCCCATCTCTGATAGCAAGGCCGAAGTGTCCACATTGGCAGGGCCGGTACTTTTAGAAGGCTCTACTTTGGGTTCCAAATGAAGATTCTCTCCTGAAATGTAAGGGGTCTGGGTGACCCGGAAAAGAGGAGGATTATAGGGTCAAAATTCATAGAATGTGGTTGTGATGTTTTTCTGCAAGAAACGAAGTTGGAGTCTGTCTCGAATGTGGTCTGACATTCTTTTTATGCAGGTTCACTTTATGGTTTTCGATCAATTATTGCCTCTGACTCTGCGGGTGGGTTGCTTTTGGCCTGAAAGGAGTCTGCCTTTGCGTTCCGTGCGAAGATGGGAGGCACTTATGTCCTCTCGATGCTTTTGGAGTGTCTTCGGATGAGCACTTTATTTGCTTTCTCGTGCGTCTATGGGCACTGTCATCCCTCTCTTCGACAACAACTTTGGTCTGAACTGAGGGCAGCTAAGGCTGCTTTCCTGGACTGTGCTTGGTTATTGGGTGGAGATTTTAATGTTACTCTCCTTTCTTTGGATAGGTCGAGGCTGCGTGGCGGCCAGGATCCAGGCTCTGCATATTTTGTGGAGAGTGTTGACTTCCTGGAGATAGAGGTGTTGGATGTTGTGGACACAAAATACACTTGGAGGAGCTCTGGGTCTCGCTCCCGCATTGATCACTTCCTGACCTCTACTGAGCTCAAGGACTTGCTCGTGTTATCCTTTTCTTCCAGTAGAATGAGAACGAGGTCGGATTACACTCCAATTATTTGGGATTCTGGTGAGCTCCCCTCCCCTTCGAGGAATTTTTTCATATGCGGGAATGTTTGTCTTTTGGAGGATTCTTTCAAAGATCTAGTCTCTTCCCACTGGTCCTCGATGTTGGATTCCAGCTCCGCTGCTTCTAGGTTCGTTCAGAAGTTATCCTCTTTGCGAATGCGGCTATGTGCTTTCAAGGACACTAGAGAGGCTCACTGTGCAGTTAGGGTGGCGACAGAAGGCAAGGTGACGAGACTTGACAGATTGGAGGATGATAGACCTCTGAATGATGATGAGTTGATCCACAGAGCGGAGGCCCAAAGGAAGATCGTTGACGAGGACAAGAAGCGTGTGACGGAATGGAGACAGAGGTCCATGCACAAGTGGCTCAAGGAGGGGACGCGAACACTGCCTTCTTTTACATGGAGGCTAGCGAGAGGTGTCGTAGTAACACTATCCAGCCTGTGATCGTGGATGGTGTCAGGAAAGATGGTAATAGAGAAACGGGTAGGGCGATTGCAGATCACTTTCATGAGTTCTCGAAGAAAGACCCTGTCAGATGTTGGAGGTGGGTTGGTCCTGGCGCTTCCCAGTTATCGGTTGCACATGCTAGTAGCTTGATTCACGCGGTTACCTTGGAAGAGCTGAAAATGGATGTGTGGAATTTGAATGCAGATGGGGCACCTTGTCCGGATGGCTTTCCAGTCTCTTTTTACAAGGATTTATGTGATCTTGTGGGCAGAGAAGTTTTGAAAGTAGTGGAAGAGTGCTGTCGGGGTAATGCAGGGTTTGATAAGCTTAACAAGGCTTTGATTTTTCTCCTTCCTAAGCGGGAGGCGGCTGAAAGAATTGAAGACTTTAGACCGGTTGAGCTCTCTAATGCCTTGTACCTGATTGTGGCGAAGGTCTTTGCTATTAGGTTGAACAGGGTGCTAGAGCACATTGTCTCCCCCTTGCAGTCGTCTTTTATCCCTGGAAGACAGATTGCGGATAGCTTAGTGATGGCCTCTGAGATCATTGCTGACTAAAAGAGAAGATAGGTGAGAGGTGTTGTTATGGAAGGTTGATTATACAAAGGCCTACAACATGCTGGATTGGCAGTTTCTTAGGTCGGCTTTACATAGGAGGGGTTTTCTGGAGATATGGATTTCTTGGATGAAGCGATGCGTTACCAATTCGTCTATGGCAGTTTTCGTGAATGGTCATCGGAGGGAGACTTCTTTCAACCACAGAGGAGAATCAAGCATGACTGCCCTCTTGCACCTCTGATGTTTGCCATCGTCTCTGATGTTCTTGCTTGCATGGTTGATCGGGTACAGAGCGGTGGGTTCACGAAGAGATACTTGAGGGATGGGCTAGTTATCCCTCTTTACAGTATGCTGATGACACAATCTTCTTCATCAAGGGTGGTAAGGAGGAAGCCAATGGTATGACGGTCACATTGTAGCTGTTTGGAGAGATGACTGATCTGGCTTTGAATCGTGGCAAGTCTACGGTGATTCCATTTGCACTCTTTGGGGATGAGGCGTCCCCGTGTAATATTGAGCTGGGCACGGAGTGCGGCTCCCTTCCTATCTGTTACTTGGGTTTACGGGTAGGCATATGGTAGAGTGAACTTGGCGGATTAGCTTCCAGTTGTCGAGAAGCTGGAGAGGAAGCTTACGAGTTGGAAATCTTCTATCCTTTCCAAGGGGGGTCGTCTTGTGATGGTGAAGGCGATGTTTTCAGCGATCCCGATATTCTTCATGTCTACTAGCCTTCTACCCATTGGGATTAGGAAGCGCCTTGATAGTTTACTGCGGAGATTCTTATGGAACAAATCCGGTCAGGAGGCTAATGGGATGCACCTTGTAGACTGGGAAACGATCACAATGCCCAAGGCAGAGGGGGGTCTAAGTGTTAAGCGTATGGACGTCATGAATGAAGCACTACCGATAAAGTGGGTGAGCAGACTTTAGGGGCATAGCGAAGATATATGTTGTGTTCTTGTTTGCCGAATTTACGACATTTCTAGTCCATCTTTGCTGGCTACCGATCATGGGCCGATGTCATCACCTTTTTGGAAGGAAGTTCTGAAGATTATCCCTCGCTTCCATGAGTTTTTTTTGCCTTGTTCCGAGTAATGGGGAATCTTTTGCTTTCTGGACAAACGATTGGTCGGGCGATGGATCGCTTTGTATCTATTTTCCCCGCCTTTATGCCTTGGCGACCGACCGTGCATTTGGAAGAGCTCCTTCTGTTACTTGATTCCCTGAGACATTTTGGGGGGCCTTCGGAGGGGCACAACCATTGTGTGTGGAAAGGTAACTCTTTCTTAGTCAAGAAGACCTACGGGACGATCTGAGGACCACCTCCCTTGAGGACAGACGATTTGGTTAGGGATTGCAACTTCATTTGGAGGCTCGGCCTCCTTGAGAGGATCAACTTTTGCCTATGGCTTAACATGCATAGAGAATGATGAAGAGAGATCGGTATGCCAGACTATTTGAGATGGTTTCTGACAGATGCCTTATTTGTGGGAGCGGAATTGAATCAGTGGAGCACCTTTTCTTTTTTTTGTCCATGTACGGCACCTATCTGGGATGCTCCCGATCTAGGCTGGGTTTGTGTGAGGAACCATGCCTCTTTTTGGAATTATTTGGTGTTGGCCAAGCAATGCCCGAGGAGGGATCTGCTTCGCCCTCTGGCTCTTTTATGGGCTATCTGGTTGGCTAGGAATGCCCTTCTTTTCTCTGATCAAAGGTTCTATCAGGAGAATGTATGTATCCAGTCTAGGGGTCTTCTTGACTCACGACTTACGTAATGGTCTAAGGTTGCACTTCTTTCCTTATTAATAATATTTGATCCGAGGAGGACACTATCGCGTGTTTCCCCCTTTTTGACTTCAAAAAAACAATAATAAAGAAATTGAAACATGGAACTCTCAGGTTTTACGTGGAACCCTACTCCGTGAGAATCTGGATGAAACCATGGGAGAAGGCCTCAAAGGGTCTGATTCTTCTATATTAAATTTCTCAATACATGGGGTATTGAGCTCCTTATATAGCCCCACAGATAGATCGAAGTCCCACTGATAGTAAATGTGAGACTAAACATGAGTGGGTGATAATTGGATCTTGGAGAGATACAATTATCCCTAACTAATTCTCCAACATGGATATTGGACACGCAATTATAATTACCTAGTGTGCCATGTCGCCATGCCAACAAGCTCAATTACGTGTTGGGCTATCAGTCGACCTACCAAGTTCAGGCAAATAACCAAAACCCTTCCCCACCCCCAAAGGGTTCATATCTCATCACAATCCCAACCTATAAATAAGAGGCCCGAGTTCAAGTTGGAGAAGGCGATTTGCCCAGTGTTTATCCCTAATTCAAGGAATTAGAAGTGGGCTAGTCACACCCAAGGACATTATACGCAATATGTACATAAACTTCCGTGCTTGTGGTAGCGGCTCATCTTTAGTTGAGGACTCCTTCCTCGACCAATAATCTCAGTTGATAAATACGAAAATTGAGAACTCGAGCTAAAGAAATTACAGCATATAAGGTTATAGTGCTAGAGTGGAGGTGGGCAGCTAGTAATTCTTCTCATGCAGTGACTTTTTTTAACTCATCTAGATTATTGGGTTTTATGTATATATTCTTCCACTACTGGACTAATTGGCAGACACACTACATTGAAAATCCCATCAAGTACAGTTGAGGCTGAAACCGTGACCAGGGTGTTGCAAAACATCCAAGAAGACCATTTTTTATGCAGGTTTGAGCTACTTAATTACTATTTTAAGGGAATCTGCTTAGTCACTTTTGTTGTTTGCTTCCGCACTTTACATTCATTAGATGTGATAAGATTACGTGCTTATTCTTACTTCCACCGTTATCTTACATATTTTTATTTCCATGCTTAGAACCATCTGTAGTAGCTGTAGACTGAACTTTTATTTCATTAATATTCTTTTTGTTATTCGCATGTTAATATGTATGATGGTGATGCAGTTTACACCCTACTCAAGGGATTAAATAGAATTTTGTCATGATATAAAGAATAACAGAGACCTGACCTCATTAGAACTGTTTTTTTATTTATATTTTTTGTATTTTTAGTCCAAAACTTAGGGTTTGGAAGATGCTCTCACAATGGTATAAAAGAAGATCTTGGAGGAAAATCCTACGGGCCCTACCTCTCTCTCTTCTTCCCTCGATCTCTCCTGAAACCCCTTCTACTTCTCCCACAGTTCTCCCCCTCCAAGTCTCCAACCCTAACCCTCCCTTCTCTCTTATCTCCCCCTACAGCTTCCGACCCTGCCCTCTACACCTCCACGACTTACCTCCACCAGCAGCCCACGCCGACATCGCCTCCAACAACCTCGCCGCCCAACTTCCCCACCATCAATTTCATCACCACCAACTCCAATGCCACCAACTTCTTGCTCCAACCCGATCGACAACATCCACAACATACCGCTTTCAGTCCGCACCACCATTTACACTGCCTATCTCTCCGATCCCTCTGCCTACTACCAAATCCTGCTGGCTCTGCAGCCCTCCTGGGATCCCTGATTTGCCCTAGTTCAAACATTTATTTGTTATTCCGTTTGCTTCAGGTTTTGAATCCAGTTTTCTGCTATTGTTTCTAATTAAGGAGGTAGATTTTTTTTAATTTCTCCACTATTTATTTTTTCCCTCTTCGGAACATTGGAAACTGTCTACTGTACATTCATTTCACATGTATTGTTCTCAGTTGATTTCTGTGGCTAAGTAATTCCCGATTCCAAAATATCAATTGATTGGTATAGCGTGGTTTTGGGTTCTCATGTGAGGCTGCAACAATTATTCCTAAAGTCATATTGCTTATTACTCATGTTTGGCCTATCTAGGTATGGTAATTTAATAGCAACAGTATCATGTGTTACATTTTTCATAATTTGTGCTTGGATTGTTGCGGCAGTATCCTTTGTTTGCATACCTAGTTAGGTTAATCTGTGTGCTAGATTGCATCACATGGTGTGGTGTATCCATGTTTGAGACTGTCGTTGGGTAACCTATACCAGATGGCAAATAAGATCTATCCATCATGATGGGAACTGACTAAGAGGGGCGCTATTCAGATATTGTATGAATGAGAACTGATCATGTGGTCTTTTAGCCCTAGTGTGGAGTTATTTTTTATTACCACACAACGAGCAATTATGATTTAGCATTGACTATTTTTTTTAGAACAAAAAAGGGGGAACACTCTATGGTTGACTATTTTGATATAAATTATAAAATATCCACTAATTACTTAACTTTTAAATATAGAAGATGTGTATTATTATATATGTTGAAATAGATAAGTGAAAACAAAATCAGAACAAAAACATAAAATAAAGAAATACAAACACTCGGGATTTTACGTGGAATCCTAATGCGAGAAGAGCAGGATGATACCGAAACCACAGGAGAATATCTCAAAGATCGGATCTTCTATTTCAATCTCACAAAGGATACAGGAGGAGTGAGACTTCTTATATAACCCCACAGACAGACCAGAGTCTCACTTATAGACGGTGTGGAACAAAACATGACAACAAATATTCCAACACTCCCCTCAAGCTGAAGCTGAGAAAGCTGCAGCCAAGGTTTTAAAAAAAATGAGGCGTATCGAGGCGTTTTCCTAGTATTGCCTCGAAGCGTAAGCCTCACTCGTTAAAGAAAATTTTTCATAAAACATAATAATTAATCATAATTAGAATTTTCAAGGTCTAGAAATTAAATAGTTATGATTAAATACATAACTCCATGATATTTCAATGCTAACATCATGATTTAAACATCCATTATATAACTCTCTTTTTTTGAACTCTAAATCTGTAAGGAGTCAAGTAACTACGGATATATAAGCACAAAAATATATTTTTCAAAATTTAGGTCAAAGTAGGGGACTTGCATCCAAACATTTTAATAAAGAAAACATTTATGCTTGATTCATACTAAAGAATAGAGACATTAGATTTAAGGACTCAAGACTCAATTTTTTGTTCATGTTGATTTATAAAGACTATACATAACAAAGTAAACCTAAGCTTAATGTGTTAATAAATTTAAAAAATGCATTTCAGTGAATCATGAGCTTAAAGACTTGAAAATACTTGTCTACGAAAGATGAAAAGCTCACAATCAAAAAGAAAAGAAAAAATATTGTAGAAAAAAATTAAAAAACAGCCCATATATGAGGCAGCGCCTCGAGGCATGCCTCATAAGCCTCGAGGCACACGCCTCACTGAGGTTGCATGAGGCTATAGCCTCGAGGCGTTTGTTCGAGGCGTGCACCTCAACGCCTCGAGGCACGTTTTTAAAAACAATGGCCGCAGCTTGAAACAAAAGAAAATGTCACAACATATCTTCACTCGATACATTGGAGAGAGACGGGAGGAGATCCGCTCGGAGTAGTCACTGTCAAGAGAAGTCATAAGATATGCAAACTCCATAAGGCAATTTATGGCCTTACGTAGAGTCCCAAAGCATGGTTCCAGAAGCTCTCGAACCTGATACAACAAGGCTTCAAGAGATCAACTGCAGATCACGCGTTATTTGTACGCAGAACAACACGAGGTATTATTATCATCCTAGTCTATGTTGACGACATCACTATTACAGGAGATAATTAACAAGGGATCGACGAGGATAAGGAGTTCCTTGGACGACAATTTGTCACCAAGGACCTTGACAAATTATGATACATCCTTGGACTTGAAATTGCCAAAAGTCAAAGAGGTCTCATGGTGACTCAAAAGACGTACATTATAGATCTCCTTCTAAAGATTGAAATGGCAGATTCCCACCACTCCTATGTGAGGTTTTCTCAAACTTGTATGTAATTAGAACTTTAAAGCTTGCACAACATATTTGCAGGCTTTGGAGAATCAGGGTTTCGTAAACCCTAGAATTTCCTTGAACTTTGAACAACTCATCGATCGTGAACAAGGTTTGAAATCTCAATTTCGATTTCGTCCCCCCCCCAATTCGATTGTTTCAGTAGAAATGTCGAAAATGGCTCAAAAAGCCATTTTTCATTTTTTTGCAAATTAAAATCTTTCAAGTTATTACACCAATAAATAACTTAAAAATACACACATCACATATTGCACATATATGTCTCTTATATCGCACATAACGATCATATCGATCATATTGACCAAATCGATGTTAATGTTGATTCTTGGCTGATACATACCGGAAATGTATATCATCCAATCTAAGATCTTAAAACAACAATAGCTTACAAATGCATGCTTATATCACACATATCTCTCATCCATGTGCCTTATATCACACATATCGATCATATCAAACATATTGTTGAGCTGAAAGATTGACACTGGAAAAAGATATCACCCAATCTAAGATCTTAAAACAACAATAGCATACAAATGCACAATTATATCACACATATCTCTCATCCATACGCCTTATATCATACGTAGCGGTCATATCAAACATATTGTTAAGTTGACTGATAGATACTCGCAATGGGAACTGAAATAATTAAGTTAACAACACTTAAAGAAATTTTTTAATCATAAAAATAAATGAGCATTTGATTCTAGAATGTAGATAATGATTAATTAGACAATGTTTTGTTCATAGAAATAACTGTCGTGAAGATGCATCTATTTACGAAGAAAAATGACAAGCAGAATTAAATGAACAAGCTATATCAGATATCTAGAAGCTACAGAGTTGTTTCATCTCTATTGCTTAAACCAAAAGGGAGAGAAGCTCCCCAAGGTGAAGAATCGTTGCATGTGCACCCCCTATCACACCATTGCTTAAACCAAAAGGGAGAGAAGCTCCCCAAGTTGAAGAATCGTTGCATGTGCACCCCCTATCACACCATACCCTACCAGACGGGGGTCTCGCTAAAACAAAATATATAAATCATTACGTGTTTTAATACTGGGAATAGGTAAATAAGTAGTAAAATCAAACTTACATAGATGATATCGTTGGTATACTTGACGAATTTTCACCGATATCGATTGAAATCTAGGAAATTTTATATTGAAAATTATGAATTTCAACCGAAATGGATCGATACGGTTGAAATCCGAGAAATCAACATATAGGATAGTTTCGATACTCAGGACCTATCAAAACCAAAATTTTAACAAGATTTCATGAAATTTCAATCCATGATTGTGAACATAATATCAACCACAAACAAAATGATCTTCAAGAACAAAAATGAAAATCAAAACTCAAAAAATTGAACCGTAAAATCGAATTGCTTTGATACCATGTTGAAACAGAAAAGCAAAAGTGCAATCAGAACAAGAACATAAAATAAAGACACATTAACACTCGGAATTTTATGAAGAACCATACTCCGTGGGGGCAAGATGAAACCACGCAAAAAGGCCTCACAGAGTTGGATATTCTATTTCAATCTCTCAATAGATACAAAGATATTATGCTTCTTATATAGCCCCATAGACAGATTGGAGTCCCACTTATAGATAATTAGATTAACATGAGAACATGGTTACCCACCTTTTACATACTCTAACATTATACGCACAAATTATATGTGTTACTTCTTTCAAAAATATGCATATATATGCTACTTTGTTTGCAACCTTGATTATACATGAACAGAATGGATACCCTATCAATCAACTACTTCAACCACCCTCAAAATAGAACTCCTTTGCTCCAAACAAAGCTTTACATCGTTTTAATAAGTTTCTGTGTTTTTTTACATTCCAGACACAAATGTAAGAATACCTAATCAAATCACATATAAGGAAACCCTAGTTTAGATATATGGAAGAGTTTCAACTAAAAGAGAATAGCACGGCCCATGAATTTCAGAATGATGTCTTTGAGAACTATCACTATGTATAGAAACACAATCAAAATATAAGTAGAGCATGTGGTGACAAAGTACGGTTCTCCCATCACATATGTGAGACGTCCATTTGAAACACAGCAGAAAAGATTCTTGAATAAAATCCCCCAGAAACTTCAACCCATGAAAAGTGTCCAGCACTAACTGTTCCGTTTAACCAGAGAATGAAATGGCATACCTTAGATGTAGCACGTTCAGCAAAGAAAACATGAACTAGAGCTCTAGAAGTGCTCGACAATACAAGTTCGTTGAATATTTTCGCCTCCTGAAATTTGCAATATATCAATCAAATAAATGAAAGAAACATATTTCTAGAGTAGGGTGCAAATCTTTATAGTATCTTATTAGGCAGAAGAATGGGAATAGACGGCCTTCGAGTTCTAATTTAATTAAAATGACAACGGCTCCTCTTTATCAAAGTTTCTTATTCTTATCCTTATTTTGCTTTTCCAGTCTATCAGGGATTCTTTGTTGGGTTCTTATACGATATTACCACTATATCACTGAAAAACTGAAAGAACTCGTGTAACACATCCCAAAGATCTAAAAATCCGGTAAAAAATGATGATGGCTCCTGTTTACCAAAGATTCTTATTCTTATCCTTATTTTGCTTTTCCAGTTTATGAGAGATTATTTGTTAGGTTCTTAAGAAATGTTCACTGAAACACTTAAAGAACTCGTGTAACACATCCAACAGATTTAGAAAGCCAATAAAAAAGCTCCAGATAAACGTCTAACGAATAAATTCACTAGCTCTTCCGATCAAAAAAAGACTTCATGTTGCAGGCATATATCAGGTTGACATCCAAATGTCCATTTATCCAAGCATATGGGAAAAAAGCGCACCTTCAAGACACCGGCATATCCACCAAAGTTAATACCCTCTTCAATCGCATCAAGGCATGCTTCATGTTGGGACATATTTGGAGCAATACGTTTAGCTTGAAGTCTAGCTGATTTAATAATTTCACGAGCTTCGGAAAGAGAGCCAAGTTTGTCAGTGCGGCCAAGAGAACTCAACCAAGGCTTGCGCCTATAAGCAATATCCAACGCCCAAAGTCGAGCCACATTCAGCAATTCACTAGGAGAAACAATAGCATCTATAAGGCCAAGCTTGTTTCCTTCCTTGGCTGAAATTGACTTGGAGAACTGCAAACACATTTAGACATGAATGTCATCAATATCTAAGAAAGATGTAATAGATAGATTTTTCATAGTATGTCGATGGCAATATTTTCTTAAACCAATGGGCAGCTATTCAAAGTAAAACCATATATGGGTAAAGAAGAGAAAGTAAAAAAGCAGTTACTAAAGATGTATACACTTTTTATTTCTCACGAGTACATCTCGCTTCCTTTCACGATTCTATGGCCTATTTCGTGTGTTTAGGAATGAGCTCATTTTTCACGGTTAGTGCTTCTATTCTGAAACTGTTTTGGAGCATTGTCGGGCTCTTTGTTCGGCCTGGTCACTTGTAAAATAGTTTTCAAAAATTAATATATTTGTGTGGGTCCCAACTTGGGATGCCACCCTCTTTCATCCAGCAAAAACTAGCTTTTAAAATATCGGGATAAATCATAAACAACTTCAAATATTATAACCTTGTGAGGGATGAAGAATGTAACAGTCATGTGCTTATGATAAATAAGAACAAAAAATCAAGATTCTAACTGTGGTAAACAATATATGGATAAGATAAATATTGCAGACAAAGTGCTTATGTAGAAATCATATTTCCTTGACGTTTCTGCCGATTTTTCAGCCCTCGTGAAAGACGTAGCAATCCAAGTCGCAGTCTGAATTCAAGAGCATATTGAATAAACTGGTGAAAATTGAACATAATGACGACATTATCGCAATTGTACATTTACATAATAGGTAAAAAAACATATGCTCCTACAATAAAATAATATGAAAAATATCTTGGTGTTCTACACTTACATATGAGTTAAGTATCATGTTACTACTGTAAAACAAATGATTACCTCTGCAAACAAAACACTAACATTGTGTACGTTGAAGCTTGAGAAAACACACTGTTACAATGAAGCCACAGAAAATTGAAGCCTCAACTACAGGATAGAAACAAAGTCTCCACCTAATTGCTAAGTAAACTTGGTTTTATAGCTAGTAACGATTCATGCTCTTTATTTAAAAAGAAAACAACTATTCTGTGAACAGTTACACAACAATTCCTACTCTTTACCGAAAAAGAAAACTATTATTCTGAGGACAGTGTAACTGACCAGTTACCTTCTTGCTTCGGGGAAAAAAACTTACCAGCATCATCTCGGCAGCTTTTGGTAGTCCTAAAAGCCTTGGAAGACGTTGTGTGCCTGCAATATTCAAACCAGAAATTGCTCTGTATTTCAATGATTTGATTGCAAACCCGAATACATTATAACAAAAATATATATAAGAAAAATAAAGATAAAAAATACAATACACAAAAAAACCAATATTGATTCTTACAAATGAAATGCATGACTAATGTCAGAGGCATATCCAGTCGTTTGGAACTTTGTTCTTTACATAGATGCAAGTGTATCCTAGGGATGATTAAACTTTAAAAGCTGATTTAGCAATAAAAATGTCTACATGTACATTTTGGGTCCATTAAATAAATTTCATGATTATAATGATTGGGATAGGTGTCAACATCGAGAGCAACGGGTGACTTTAAGACCATCTTAAATTACAACACTTCACTTGAAAAAACAGCAATTGCAAAAAAATACTGCTAGAACTTTGTAGCGTCAATACCCTAACCACGGTATGCTAATAAATATATCGAACAGGTAAAGGGATGCTGGCTTATAGAACTGATAAGAAATCATGGCTTATATTATCATTTTTAGGTGAGGTATTCTGGACAGTGAGCACATACTGGATTCATTTGTTAAGATAATAGATATTAGATATACAACTATGCATTGAGTTGAACTAAAATGAAGCATTTTTCATAAAATCTATAATAATTTGCATTTTTTGGTACAATTTTACTTTAATTCCGGGACTTCTCAGCAATTCCCACTACAGGTATCTATAATGTGACTGGGGTGATGCATGAAATGGTATACCCCAGCCACGGTATTGCAGATGGACAAAAAATGAGGGAACAACTCTGTCAACGCAAGAAGGCAGAGATGACTGCATGGCGTATTGCATGCAATGGAAGCACAACAATTGCGGCAAAAAAGATCCGCAACCAGGCAAGGAGAAAAGAGCCTTGGGTGGTCATGCACACTATGTGGCAGCAACAAGGGCGCAGAAGATGCATAAGGTGATCAAGTTGATAGTTGATGCAAGGTGGCAGTGCTAGGTATGACAATGTTGTTGTATAATTTTACTCTAATTCCAGGACTTCTCAACAATTCACACGCTGCTCGTATATATAATGTGGCTGGGGTGATGCATGAAATGGTATATACCACAGCCACGATATTGCGGATGGAAAAGACACGAGGGAACAACTTGGTTTCAACACAAGAATGAAGAGATGCGTGCATGCGGTATTGCCTGCAATGAAAGCACAGCAATGGCGACAAAAAAGATCGGTGCCCAGGTAAAAGGAATAAAACCTTGTGAGGGCATGCACACAATAAATATATGGCAGCAACAAGGGTGCACAAGATGCATAAGATGATAAAGTTGATCGTCGATGAAAGGTAGCAGTGCTAGGGATGACAAATGGGCATTTTGCAGCTTTAGGCCACAGTACTTTTTTTTCTTAATGGAGTTCTGTTCAAGCCAGAAAAAGGAGCTTGCCCTTCTTGCTTTATTGTGCTTGATGCCCTAAGTTTTTTGGGGCCCAAAAAGGCCAACGGTTCAATCCTGCAGAAAAAAATCAAAAAGGAAAAAGGAAAACAAAATATGACGGAAAATACAAAAGGAGTAAAAATCTAAAAAATGAGTGATTGCTAAATAAGAAGAATAAAGATAATTGAGGGTAAAAAGAAAGGAATGATAGCTTAAGCTTAAGCTCTTGCAGCAAGCTCAGGTGAAATGATGGGCTGTTAACTGGCCAGCAAGGACAAAAACGATGACTGGTGCATTTCTTCCTGATGGGAAAAACTCTCTTCGAACTTCTCTCACCTTCCTTCGCATTTGATCTGACATGAATTGGGCCAGAGATCAAGGCTTTGATTTGGCACCAACCTCGGGCTGATTGCAGAATAAACTAATTACCTAGCCTAGCTGCTACAATAGTCCATTTTTCCCACATCCAAAAGAGGCAGAAGTTTCGAGCGGGGGAAGTCATCATTCCCCTTCATTCAAAAAAGAATTCAGTACTATCTCAACTAAAATGAGAGAGGACAGCTATGATCACAAGCAATCAAGCCTACGATTCTTAGCTGGTGAGCAATGGAAGTGTCAAGTGCACCAACCCTCCCCCCACCCCCACCACCAGTGTATAAAACACTAACAGTTGACAGGCTAGATGACTGCCGATCCATAGTTGGTGTGCCATGACATAATTGGTGGATGATGCACCAAGATCATTCATTCAGGCAATTTAAGACCTTTCGTTTCAATCCAATCTTCCATATCACTCTACAACAATAAACTCAGATTTACAGTCATGTATTTTAACAATGTACGGTCAGCAATTTACTTCTTGTTTCGCATTACAACTTCCTCTTCATCAGCACGCGCAAATGTACGGCAGATCTACATCCAAGCTCTTGTGCAACCTCTTTTCATCAAGCAATCAGACCATATGTAAGCAGCCACACCCAAAGTTACAAAAGTGGGTGGTCGGTACTTAGTTCAGTTAGTTGGTCGGATCATTGATTAAAGATTAATCAGCAGTCATACAACTAAACAGCCTTCGTCGAACTTTTTTATACATATTCTATAGTATTATAATGAAATAAAAGAATTGAATTCCAAACTAACATTAAGCACTCACATTAAGTTTGCTTTAAAAACCCAGTAAACAAATAACAAACAATCCCAAAAAAATCAGTGAACTACATGACCTAGTTGATCAACTAGCCGGTTGGTCGACTAGTGATTATTTAGTCCTAGTCGAGTCGACCACCCCGTAGACTATATTAATTGGATCGACTAAATGACCTAGTTTATTGTTTAATGCAATTATGGCCATACCACCTCCAAATCTTCACCTCCTGGTTGTGTCTCTTCTTCAACCAACTCCTCATGTTGTGTCTCTTCTTCCATCTTTTGATTCATGTTTAATCCTTTATATATGATAAGCCCAATTCCACTTGGGTGAGAACTGAAAAAATGGGTAGGATGAGCGAAAGGCGGAGGCGAGAGAGGCTACGATGGGTGATTCGCAAGGGGGAGCGGGTGTGCGGCAAAACAAAGACCCCAGAGCGGTGGAGTTTGGGGGTGAAGTGCGAGAAGAGGAGAACTAGATCTCTGTGACCCACAAGAAGAGGGGTAGGAAGTGCTTTCGTTGTGGTAAAGGTGGTCACATGGCAGCGTCTTGCCCTTCCCCGCCGCGTTGCTTCTCTTGTGGGGATGTGGGTCATCGGAGGATTTCTTGCTTTTCCTCGGCCAGACATTATCGTCGGGAAAGATTTGATTATGCAAATGTGTCTTCTTCCGTCTCTGAGAGTGTACCTATCAGCATTGGTGGGCCGGCCGGACAGAGGTCCTACGCGGAGGTGGTTGGTTAAAGGTGCCTCGGTGGCAATGTGCAAAGCTTTGTTGATTGGCGCATGGACGAAGCCCTCCTTATCTCTGAAAACCATCGTTGCAAGCATCTCTTTGCGGTTCGATGAGGAATTCTCAGGCGATGTCGTTGCCTTGGGTGCTAACTATTGCTGTGCTCGAGGCCTCTCGAAGTTGCAGATGAATTTCCTTCTTAGTTTACCATCACCTTGCAAGGTTAGTTGGCGTTTCCGCGCATTGCAGATGAAATCGAAGTTGGTGTTGTTAGGAGGGTAGCCCAGGTCATTGGGGCAGAATTCTTATCTTGCTATGTTTCTTGCTTGGGACATGCGCTTTCTCACCTTGGCACGATGGTTAATATCTTGGATGATGGCCTTTCGTCGGGTGAAGATCCATTGACCACAACTCTGATGATGGATTGCTATAATGTAGTGGCGAATGAAGCGGTCGTTGTGCTGGAAGTGGGTCGTTTTTCGTTCCCTCTGAGGGTGTTGTTTCTGACGCTGCCGCCTCCTCCGAGATGCATGGACGACGTTGTTGCGAAGGCCGGTGACACCTTTCCTACGCATACCTCGATGACAAATCATGGCAACGCTATTTTAGAAAGCATGTTTTGCGAGGCGTCAGAAGAGGACACGACCGTTTCGAATTCCCTATCTGCAAATTCCTATTCATTGGCGGTGAATCAGTCCATTTCGACTTCCAGGTATGCTAATTCCTTTTCAATGGCGGTGAATCAGCCTCGAATTTGCTTCACATTAAAGTCTTTGAATCTCGAATCCGGTCAAAGGGATTCGGATCGTAGCCGGGTTTCTTTCTCGGGTCGCCCCTTTCTGGACTTTGTGGGCTATCCGGTTGTGGTTCAGGACCATTTCTGGTCAAGTTATTCGACTCGCTCTGCTCTTATCCCATCTCCTGCTGCTTCGTTCTGGTGCGAGGCCTAGAGCGGGGGTAAACTTCTCGCCAATGAGATGTCTGCTCCGACCATTTTTTTTGCTTATGACCTATCGAATAAGGCTTCCATTTCGAGTTTGCTGCAGCCTCCTCTGATGGTCGAGGAACTTCCTGCTGAAGAATCGGTGCCTCTTTTGGATTCGGGCTCTGTTGTTGCTGCTGGTCCGGATAGCCCTTTGGCTTCGGATGCTGATGCGATCTTTGCTGATGATAAGAAGTCCGGAAAAAGATACAAGAGGAGACAAAGGGCCAAGTTCCAGCGTTCTAAGGCTCCTCCCCTTTCCGAGCACAAATCTAATGTTGCTTTCTTGATGGGAGTGGTTTTCTTACAGGGCTCCTCATCGTGTTCTAAATGAAGATCCTCTCTTGGAATGTTAGGGGTCTGGGTGAGCTAGAGAAGAGAAGGACCATCGGGTCAAGATTCCTAGAATGGGGTTGTGACGTCGTTTTCCTGCAGGAAAAAAACTGAATTCTTGTACGATCGCCGTTTGGAACTCGTTTGGTGCGGGTTCCCATTATGGGTTCCGTGCACTAGATGCTTCTGGTAGCGCTGGTGGCATGCTTATCGTGTGGAGGGATTCAATTTTCTCCTTCAGGCAGAGTTGAAGGGCACTCACGTCATTTCGGTACTATTGGAGTGCATCTGAACGGGAATATTATTTGCTTTCTCTTGTGTCTACGGTCTTGCCATCATATTTCTTGTTAGGAACTCTGGTCGAATCTGAGGTCTGCTAGATCGACTTTCTCGGGTACTGCTTGACTGGTGGGCGGAGATTTCAACGTTACCTTGTTGTCTTTCGATCGCCCTGGGTTGTGTGGGGGGCAGGATCCGGGCTCGTTGGACTTCATGGAGCTTATTGATGATTTGAGGCTGGAGGTGATGGATGCATCTGGCACAAAATACACTTGGAGGAGCTCTGGGTCCTGGTCCCGTCTCGACCGCTTCCTTGGATCGGAGGAGTTGCTTGCTTTGTTTCCTCTATCTTTTTCTTCTGCCAGGGCGAGGACGAGATCGGACCACACGTCAATTGTTTGGGATTATGGTGAGGTTTCCACGCCAAGGGTTTTTTTCAGGTTTGAGAAGGCCTGGTTGTTGGAGGACTCTTTTCGGGATTTGGTTACCTCCCATTGGTCTCATGAGATTACGTCTGGCTCTGCAGCGAACAGAATGATGCAGAAACTAACTTTACTACGCCTGAGGATGTGTGCTTTCAAGGAGACTAGAGAGGCTACACGTGCTGGAAGAATCGAGGCAAAGGGAGTGATTTTTTTTTGACACTCAAAAGAGGGGGATACACTCAAAGGTGTTCGCCCCAATTTATTGAAAATGAAGGTAAGATATACTTACAGCGGGGGAGACAACAAGGTCAAGGTAGATGGTACAAGAGATACCATCCGCCACCCAAAAGAAAAACGTTACATGGATAACCAGTCCGAACAGAAGTTATTTGCAGCGATACATATATTTTCCTTATAGAATCGCTGCCCCGCAAAAATCAAGTTGTTTCTTCCCAGCCAAATGCTCCAAATACGCGCAATGGGGACAATTCTATCCGATCTGGGGCGAGTTGAGGCAGCAGCAAGGCTCTCCCAGAAGTCAAGCATGGAGGAGCGATTCACCCATCCCACGCCATCCCAGATGGCCTGCACGAAGGGACATAGCAAGAAGAGGTGGTCGGAGGTTTCAATGTCGAGACCGCACAAGCCACAGGAAGATGAGATATTCTGTAAAATGGAGGCGCATCGGTCACGCGTAAGCAATCTTCCACGTCTGAGAAGCCAAAGGAAAACGTCGATCCTCTCCGGAATCTTGAGATCCCAAATGAGCTTACAGTGGCGAAGAAGAGATGCATCCGCATTCAATACAGGGGGGAGAACGGAGAGATAAGCCTTTCGAGTGGAGAAGGTCCCGTCCAACCAAACAAAATGATCACGGCCCGAAGAAGGCGTAGAAGCGTCCGCAAGAAGAGTCATCAAATCTGTGAAGTCAGAGAGTCGCTGGTCGGAGAGCGTGCCCAATAAAATAGGGCACTAGACGCCATCGGCCCAGCAAGAGGCCACTGAGGCGAGTTTGTCCCCGGTCATCGCATAAAGCCGAGGAAAAAGATTCTTGAGAATGCCCTTCCCGGACCAATCCACAGTCCAGAAGCGAAAAGATCTCCCATCGCCAATAGCCGGAGCAACCAACGAGCGGTTAGAGTTGAAAACATACAAGACATCGCGCCAGAAAGAATGGGAGGGACCCGGGGAATGGCTGCCAAAAACGGATGCAAAAGCATGTCCAGCTGCCACGCGAAGGCACTGCAGTAAGAAACTCTCGTCCCGGCCAAGAAGCCTCATCGCCCACTTGAGGAGCCAAGCATCACGAACCACCTCCAAGCGCCTAACGCCAAGACCCCCGTCACTTTTCGGTCTAGAGATGTCGTCCCACCCAACTAAGTGCAAGCCTCTTCTGTCAGGACCATTCTTGCCCCACATAAAACGCCTCATTGCTTTCTCCAGGCGGAGGCGGATTCCCTTGGGCAATCCGCGAGCCGAAAAGAAGTAGATGGGGATAGCCGAGAGAACCGATTTGATAAGCACTAATCGACCGCCTTTGGATAGCATTGACGAACGCCAACCAGCCAATCTGGCTTCCACCTTTTCAATCACCCTGTGATAGTCCCGCAAGCGCGGCCGACCAAGAGAGAGAGGCAGACCCAGGTATTCAAGCGGAAGCTCCCCGAGGGAAGCCCCCAAAAGAGAGGAACACTCCCCGGCCTCAAGAGCCGATAAGCCAAAAGGCACCACTTTAGATTTAGCGCCATTGATGTGGAGTCCCGAGATCTCGCAAAAAAGTTGAATCGTAGTGGCCATCCCCAAAGCCTGAGACCGGCCTCCCTCAATAAAACAAAGGGTGTCATCCGCGAATTGAATTAGAGGGATATGAAGGTTATCCAAAAAACAGCCGCGTGTAAGACCAGCATTTGCCACACCCTGGATCATGCGAGGCAAAACGTCAGCGGCCAGAACGAAGAGGAGAGGGGCGAGGGGGCAGCCCTGACGAACCCCTCTCCGAGGCTGAAAAAGTCCCCCGGTCGGCCGACCGTTAATAGAGAGGGAGAAAGAGACAGTAGTAACGCATCGTCTAACCCATGAGATCCACAGCGGAGGGAAGCCCCGAGCCTTTAAAACCCCCCAAAGGAAGCGCCAATCCAAAGAGTCGTAGGCCTTAGCAAAGTCTATTTTCCATAGAATCCCTTTCGTGCCATTTCTATGCCAGCCGTCAATGATTGCAGACGCCAGCGCGTAACAGTCGGAGATCTTTCTCCCCTGAATAAATGCGGCCTGAGCGGGAGATATTAGAGAGTCCAGGAGGGGAGCAAGCCTTTGCTGAGCGGGAGATATTAGAGAGTCCAGGAGGGGAGCAAGCCGAATGGCAAAGGGAGTGATTGCCAGGTTCGACGATGTGGAGGATGCCCGGCCTCTGACCGGGGAGGAACTGTTGCAGAGGGTGGAGGCGCAAAAGATCGTTGAAGAAGACAAGAAACAGGTGGCAAAATGGAGGCAGAGGTCCAGACAAATTTCACTCGAGGAGGGGGACGTAAATTTTGATTTCTTTCATAGAGTGGCTAGTGGAAGACACTGTGTTAATACAATTTGCTCGCTGATCATTGATGAAGCCATATTCGAGGGTGATAGAGAAATGGGTAGGGCGATAGTGGACCATTTCTGGGATTTCTCGAGGAGATCGACGACTAGATATTGGAGGTGGACTGACTCCGAGGCCTCTCAGCTGTCGAATACTCATACCAGTAGCCTTGTACATAAGGTAACTATGGAGGAGCTGAAAGGCTGCTATTTAGAACCTCAATGCGGATGGGACGCCTAGGCCGAATGGTTTTTCTGTCTGTTTCTTTAGGGAGTTCTGGGATCTTGTGGGCGGAGAGATACTGCAAGTGGTCGAAGAATGCTATCAATGCAATGCTGGATTTGAAAAGTTGAACAAGGCCCTTTTGTTCCTCCTCCCGAAATGTGATGCGGCGGTACGGATCAAGGACTTCATGCCGATAGCACTTTCCAATGTCATTTATCTCATTGTGGTGAATATTCTTGCTATTAGGATGAGCAAGGTCTTGGAACACATCATCTCTCCTTTTCAGTCGACATTGATCCCGGGAAGGCAGATTTCAGATGGTTTGGTCATGGCCTCTGAGAAAGTTGCAGAATGGAAGAGAAGAAAGACGAAGGCGCTGCTTTGGAAGATAGACTTTGCCAAGGCTTATGACACGTTGGATTGGAGGTTTCTTTGGTCTACCTTGCACAGAAAGGGTTTCACTTATCTTTGGGTGTCTTGGATGAAGCGTTGCATCACCACTACGTCGATGTCGGTCCTTGTGAACGGCGGGCAAGAGGGTGGTTTCTTTCAATCGCAGAGGGGGATCGAGCAAGGCTACTCACTTTTGCCTTTGTTATTTGTCATCGCTTCGGATGTGCTCGCTTGCATGGTTGATCGTGTTCAGGTCTCACTGATCACGAAGGGCACCTCTGTTGGGGGATTGGCTATACCTCTTTTACAATATGCAGACGACACAATTTTCTTCATCGAGGGGGGAAAGGAGGAGGCGAATGGCATGGCAGTCACTTCAAAGATTTTTAGGGAGATGTCAGGCATGTCTTTGAATCTTGGTAAGTTGGCGGTCGACCCTTTTGCACTCTCGGAAGAGGAGGCTCGGTTATGTAGCACTGAGCTCAATACTGAGTGCGGCTCTCTCCATATTCGATATTTGGGCCTTCCTCTGTCGTCTGGTAAAATCAAGATGGCGGATTGGCTGCTAGTGGTGGAAAAGCTCGAAAGGAAGCTATCCCAGTGGAAGGCATCTGTTCTATCAAAAGGTGGGCATCTGGTCCTGGTAAAGGCAGTGCTTTCCTCTATTCGGTCTTCTTCATGTCTGCTCGCATTTTTCCTTCTGGGATTAAGTTGCATTTTGAGAGGCTTAAGCGAAGATTTTTATGGGGCAAATCTGGACAACAGGGTAACGGGATGCACCCGGTTGATTGTGAGTCGGTCACTTTTGCGAAGGCGGGTAGTGGTCTTGGAATCAAGCGACTGGATGTGATGAATGAGGCTTTGTTGTTGAAGTGGGTGAGCAGAATTTGGGAAAGGGAGGATAATGTCTGATGTGATCTGCTAAGACGTATCTATGAGGTTTCCAGCACCTCTGCCTGATATTTCATCAAGTGTACACCATTCCGCTTTCTAGCATGGGGTGGTGAAGGTTATGCCATGCTTCCTAGAGCTCTTCCACCCCATCCTAGGCAATGGGGAATCTTTTGCTTTCTGGTTGGATGACTGGTCGGGTGATGGTTCGTTTTCCACGCCTCTTTGCCTTGGCGGAAGATCGCAAGGCTCGCGTAGCTGCTTGTTGGAGTGATGGGGATTGGATGCCTCGGTTCTCTGCGAACTTCTCGGATCAACATCTGGAGGAGTTCTTGCTTTTGTTGGACTCGTTGAAGAACGTTGGGGGACCGATTGATGGATGTGACCACTGGGTGTGGAGAGAGAGCTCTTTTTCTGTTAGAAAGGCCTACGGGCGATTTGTAGACCCCCTCCTTCAAGGAATGAAGTCATCATTAAAGACTGTGGATTCAACTGGACGCTTGGGCTCCCGGAGAAGATCATTTTTTTCCTTTGGTTGCTTAGGTGGAAGAGATTGATGACGAGAGACCGTTGTGCCAGATTCTTTAGGGTGACTTCAGACAGGTGTGTTCTTTGCGGGAATAGGTTGAATCCATCGATCATCTCTTCTTCATGTGCCCAAATTCGTCGGCTTGTTGGGGTGAAACTAAACTGGACTGGATTTGTGTCCGGAGCCTCGAATCCTTTTTTGAGAGTCCTTACTGGCAGGGCGGCAGCGTCAGAGAAATATTCTATTTAAACCCCTAGCGGTCGTCTGGTCTATCTGGCTTGCTCGAAACATGTCTCTTTTCTCGAGCCAAAGGTTCTACAGCAAAAATGTGTCTGTTCAGTCCAAGTTTACTCTTGAATCATGGCTTCTGTAATAAGATGAGGATGTAATTATTGTTTTATTAACTATTTAATGAATGGGACGAACACCACCGCGTGTATCCCCTTTTTTAGCTTAAAAAAAGCCCAATTCCACTTATTTAGCAATGTGGTGGAAAGAGGAGCGAATGAGGATAATAATCTGTGTCTAGCAATCTTCATCCTATTCTATTTTCCAAAGTAGCAGGACCTTTTAAGTCCACCCCACGAGGAGCTTTGACTAAGAGGCCAGTAATGGCATTTTCCATGTCCATTCCCTCTACTGAGATCTTTGTTTTGAAGTGGCGCTTTCAGACCTCTATATGATCACCGGGTGATTGCCAGCTCCAAATTCAAAAGTTCCCACCCTCCTACTCAAAAGCTAAAAATGACACCATAGGTGATGATGCGTGGAAATCAAAGATGTCAATCGAAGCTCCTCCATCCGCCCCCTCTTTCAATGCACGAGGAATCAACATCCTAGGGCGCTCCCCGGATTACCAACTATTAGAAAATATGAATGCGGAAGCGTAACAAATATAAAGATAAAAAATATTGAACGGGATTTAATGTGGAACCCTACTTGTAGAGACCGATACTATTATATGTTATGTAGCTTTTCGTAATTTCTTATTGTTCTCTGGACTACTATGTATTTTACCCGTGAGGTCTCTCCCCATATAAGAGAGCCCCGAGTTCCCTTGAATAATAGATTGCTTGTTTTTCCCAACATGGTATCAGAGCCAAAACCCTAGGGCTCTCCCACCCGTCGCCGCCTCTTCGGCTCCCACCTTCGACCCCCGTCTTCGCCCCCCCCCCTCGGCCCCCGATCCTAGCCTCGGTTCTGGCCCCCGCCTCCCGTACTGGTCCCGGCACACCAGCGTCGGCTCCTTGTCACGCGCGCCGCCACCATCTTGCCGGCTTCACCGTAGCCGGCGCCCGCCGCCTGTGCCCTCCGTTGTAGCAGCCTTTTTCGTCAGATCCATGGATTTGGGTGTGTAACGTCTACATACGCACTCAAATCCTATGCAGTATGTGTAGACGCCTGGTTTTTTGTCTACAAACCCTAGTTCTTCGTCTCCGGCACTATGTCAGAATCCAAGGTTGATATGCCCTCCATAGGCGCGTTCAAAGGTCCCGCGCCAATAGTGAAGATGGACGGGACGAACTATGAGCTCTGGGTGATGCAGTTCATGAGCCTCATGAAGTCAAATGATAAGAAGCATATTCTTACCAAGGAAGAACCGACAGAGAAGACATGGATATATGCCTCGTGGGAGGCTGATGATTCGTATGCCAAGGTTTAGCTGTCAGGCACACTGTCGATGGAGATTGCCAATGATGTCCTCCATCAGCCCACTGCCAAGGCAATGTGAGATATTCTGGCTGCAACGTATTCCCCAGTGCGGAATGAGACCAAGATGTTACAGCTTCAACATGATATATTCACGATGCAGCAGAACGACAGACCACTTCACTCCCTGTACACGTCCCTGAGAGGGATGTTTGAGAAGTTATATAGTACCATTCCACTCGCAGCGACTCCTGAGCAGCAGAAGACATTTTGGAATGCCACCATGGTGGGCGTTCTACTTGCAGCCCTAGATCCGGAGTACGAGGCCGCCCGCTCTCAGATTTTGGTCGATGCAGTTATTCCTCCAATGAAGGATGTTCACCGGAGGCTCAGTCGCATATCAGTTTCTTCCAGTTCATCTACTCCACCCCCATCGGCGATGACAGTATCGCGTGGGAGAGATGGTCAGTTCTCTGGTCGTGGACGTGGAACCCGTGGTAGGGGTGGTCGCTTTCGTCAGCCATGTTCGCACTGTCACCGCACAGGCCACTCGGAGGATACATGCTACTCTAAGCACGGGTTTCCAGCATCGGCGCGTGTAGCCGAGCATGCTCTGCCCCAGTCAGCATCCAATGCAGACAATCGTTTCGAGGAGCTTGTGGCACGTCTACGTGATATTATGTCGCAATCATCTGCTGATTCTTCTGGTGGACCTTCATATGTTGTTGCTACAGCTTCTGCCAGTTCCTCTGCTGCTGCTAGTTCCTCAGGTAGTGCTACTGCATTTACGTCTTGTCATGATATATCTGATTGGATTATAGATTCTGGTGCCACACATCACCTATGCCGAGATCAAGAAAGACTTGAGTCCTACAGGGACATTCCCCATGGCCGTTCAGTACAGATCGCATACGGTACTCGTTCCCCCCTTGTTGGACAGGGGGAGGTCTTCCTATCTCCTTCTATGAGTCTACAGAATGTTCTACATGCTCCTCAGTTCTCCATGAATCTGTTGTCTATTAGTCAGATTACGAAGGATTTGCACTGTCGTGCTATATTTGACCCCTCCTCTCTTATTTTTCAGGACATACTAACGGGCAGGGTGATTGGTTGTGGCTCTGAGCAGAATGGTCTGTATCGGCTGGTCCGGAATTCTTATGCTGGAGTCTCATCTCATTCCGAAGGACCAGTATCTCCGTACATCTGGCATCTTCGCTTTGGTCATCTCCCGCTCCAGAAAATGCGACATATTCTGCCTCAGATCTCTCCCAGTTCTTCCTTTCGCTGTGAAGCGTGTCAGTTGGGAAAGTATCATCGGTCTAGCTTTCCTAGTCGTCAGAGTCGGAGCAGTAGCTCCCCGTTCGAGTTGTTTCACATTGATATTTGGGGTCCGAGTCGTGTACCCGATCATCAGGGACACAGGTTCTATCTAGTTGTAGTGAATGATTTCTCTCGTGTATCTTGGATCTTTCTTTTAAAATATAAATCTGAAGCAGGGGATGTGATTAAAATTTTGATTAATGAAGTGCATAATGCCTTTTCTTCTACTGTCAAATATGTTTGTACAGATAATGCTCTAGAATTCTGCACACGGTCTCTCTCTCAGTTTCTCTCGTCGAAGGGCATTATTCACCAAACTACTTGTGCTTACACATCTCAGCAGAATGGCGTGGCAGAAAGAAAGCACCATCACCTTCTTGATATTACTCGAACTCTCCTTATTCAGAGTTGTGCTCCTATCTCTTTCTGGGGGGATGTTGTTCTTACAGCTTGCTACCTGGTCAATCGTATGCCGTAATCTGTCCTTAGTGAGAAAAATCCTCTTTCTATCATTTTTCCTGATAAGGAATTATTCTCACTTACTCATCGTGTCTTTGGTATTGTTGCATTTGTTCATATGCTGACTCATGGACTTGACAAACTCTCTCCTAGAGCTGTCAAGTGTGTCTTTGTCGGTTACACTCGGACTCAGAAGGGCTATCGCTGTTATGACCCAATCAACAAGAGATACTTTGTTTGTGTTGATGTCACGTTCTTCGAGTCTGTTATGTATTTTTCCCCTGCAGGTGACAGGCTGGTATCATCCACTACCAATGATGATGTCTATGCCCCTCTGCCTCCTAGTTGGAGTTCACCTGAGTCCACTCCTGCTCCAGTTACCACGTCATTTTCACCAGCACCATCTCCACCACCACCACCTCCACAACCTCCTATTCCACCTTTACCAAAATTCTATATGCGTCGGTTAGGTCCTGCTCAGGCTACACGTCAGACATCCATCACGCCTCAGGTATGTTCAGATGGCATTACTACTGACGGGTCAGATATGGTACATGTGCAGGATTCTTCATTGCAGGAGACTACACCATCCAGTACAGTGGACGATGACCTTGATATTCCTATTGCTATCAGGAAGCAAAATTGGACGTGTGCATCTTATCCCTTTGCTTCCCAGGTGTCTTTTCATCGCCTCACAGGTGACTTTCAGAGGTTTGTTGCAGCTTTGTCTTCTGTGGACATACCACGGACCTATCAGGAAGCTCTGAAGATTGATTGCTGGTGAATGGCTATGGAAGACGAGATGCGTGCCTTACAGTCTCATGGCACATGGAGCTTGGTTATTGCTCCTCCTGATGCATCCATTGTTAGCTGTAAATGGGTATTCACAGTTAAATACCACACTGATGGCAATCTAGATCGATACAAGGCACGGTTGGTCGCGCGAGGTTTCACACAAACCTATGGCGTGGACTATATGGATACATTTTCTTCGGTGGCCTGTCACTCTACTCTTGGCATTCTCTTATCAGTTGCTGTGGTACGTGACTGGACTATATCTCAACTTGATGTCAAGAATGACTTCTTGTATGGAGATCTGCAGGAGGAAGTCTACATGCAGCAGCCACCAGTGTTCACTGCTGAGGGGGAGAAGCATATGGTGTGTAGACTTCACAAGGCAATTTATGGTCTCAAACAGAGTCCAAGGGCATGGTTCCAGAAGCTTTCCCATCTGATTGAATGACAAAGGTTTAAAAGATCAAATGCAGACCACTTGTTGTTTATTCAGAAGTCTTCTGCAGGTACGGTTGTCATCATGGTCTATGTGGATGATATTTTGGTTACAGGAGATGATGTTCAGGGAATAGAAAGGGCAAAAGCATTTCTAGGCCGTCAGTTCGTCACGAAGGATCTTGGAACCCTAAGATACTTTCTGGGGTTGGAATTTACCAGAAATGCACAGGGTCTGGTGATGACCCAAAGGAAGTACATTACAGATTTTTTGACTGAAACAGGCATCGTTGGATACAGACCATCGAGTATTCCCATGGATCCAAGCATGAAGCTGTATGATGATGACACTGCTGAAGTAGACAAGAGGAGATATAGAGAAATGGTGGGCAAGCTCCTTTATATTACTATAACTCGACCCAATATTGCCTTTGCAGTAAGCCGGGTGAGTCAATTTATGGAGCAGCCAAGACAAGTTCATATGGATGCCATATACATGATACTGAGGTATCTAAAGTCTTCTCCAGGTTCAGGGTTGCTATTTCGAAAGGGCACAGATTTATCTATTTCAGCATGTGCAGAAGCCCGATTATGTAGGGATGCCCTAAGGATCGAAAGTCGACCTCAGGATTTGTCGTTTTTGTTGGGAGCTCTCTAGTTTCTTGGAAAAGCAAGAAACAAACTGTTGTCGTAAGGTCTAGTGCTGAATCTGAATATATGGCCATGGCGCATGCAAGCACGGAGATAATGTGGGTTCGATCTGTGCTAGAGGATTTACATGTAGTCGTACCTTTACCTATGCAGCTTCAATGAGACAATCAGGCAGCATTGTTTATTGCCAACAATCCAGCATTCCATGAAAGAACAAAGCATATTGAAGTTGAATGCCACTACACTAGAGACTTGATCCAGAGAGGCTTGATATCTACATCTCACGTGAGCTCAGGGGATCAGACTGCTGACATACTCACCAAGCCGTTGCTCAGAGGACCCTTCCAGAGATGTTCTTCCAAGCTGAGCATGATAAACATCTATGCTCCACCTTAAGAGGGAGTGTAGAGATCGATACTATTATATGTTATGTACCTCTTCGTAATTTCTTATTGTTCTCTGGACTACTATGTATTTTACCTGTGAGGTCTCTCCCTATATAAGAGAGCCTAGGGTTCCCTTGAATAATAGATTGTTAGTTTTTCCCAACACTACTCCCTAAGGAGCGAAATGAAACCATGGGAGAACACCTCAAAGGACCAGTGTGTCTATTACACTTTCTCACTGAATACAGAGTATGAGGGGCTTCTTATATAGCCCACACCGAGTCTCCACATCTCAAAGACGGTAGAGGACTAAACCACATGATGTTGTAAATGGATCCTGGAGTGAACCATTAACCCATCTACTACAAGAGTGACGCATAACCAAATATTCCAACACTCCCCCTCAAGCTGGAGCATGAAATGCTCAGCTTGGACAAAGAAATCTCAACTCACAATACAAGACACTACAGACAATATCAACTCAACATGCACAACAATCGGTTGTTATCGAGGACGTTGCTTCTCAAACTGGGCAGGTGAGGAAGACGAACGGACTGGAGTGTAAGTCAAACTGAATATCCTTGTCGGAGAGCATGTGCTCTATACTACGCATGTCAGAGTCACTACAATTGAAAATGAGTCTCTACATGGAGAACTCCGGCCTGCCACAACATGTAGACAACTGCTCCATCTCTGAAAGGGTCGAATAAAGAACGCCACTAGTTATCCATACGTAGATCAATGAAGATGGGTCTCTCTCATGGGGATCTCAAAGTGGGTTCTCTCTCATAGGAATCTCAAAAGGATCTCGTACTAGAGTTCACAATCGCTTGATAATGGAGTCCGAAAAAATCTCCTCATCAAAGAACTGGGTCTCTCCCATACTGGCTCAGAGAAAGGGATCTCTACTCTGGAGTCACTATGAAACCATAAGAAAACCCTAATCCACGTGACATAGGGAATGAGATCTTTACTTTGGAGTCCCTATGGATCACATGAAAACCCTAGCGGAAACACAAAAGATGTGGACCACAAAAATGATGGCAAACATGTGCACATCTGAAAATAACTGCATACATGTGCGTGTCTAAAGCTGGACTCGAAAATAATCTGACATCGAGCCTGAAAAACCGTAGAGTATGGAAATCTGGTTGGTCTGGAATTTGACATCTGAATATGGAACAGAACTGTGACTCTACACAATACTCCCCCTTTCTCTCATACTTGTCGGAAAAATGACATCGACAAAGTTGGGAGAAAATAAGATAATGGGGAGAACACAAAACCAATAAGACAATCACTCCTTTTTTCGGCTTTTCTTGCAATTTTTTCTCAGCTATTTCATTCCTTTTTTTAATAGCCGTCACCCTTTTTTTCAAATAAGTCGTTCATTTTTTTACAGCTTCTCCTTTTTCTTCCCTTTTTTTCCAAATTTTCTTGCGTACGGTTTTTCTTTATATGCACCTTTTTTTAAACAAATTCTCTTGACCTAAAACATCAGCCCACTTAGGGCTCTCTTTCTTCCTCTTTCTTTTTCTTCATTTTTTTGAACGGATCATCACTCTCTCTCTCTCTTACTTACAGCCCGCTACCCATATTTAGGGTTCCCATGTTTGGGAACCCTCACGAAGATCGTCACTCTCCGATGGGGCATACTCTCGCCGTCACCTACGCGATGGCAGTCTGGACTTTGCCTGGAGGGCGCGCTTGGAAAGCTGCGAGGGGCTGGCCGGTGGAGGATTCCTGTCGCCTGGGTGTTAGCTCGTGCAGGGTCGCCATTTGTGAATAGCGGCATCGGGAGGAGAGCCGCTTGCGAGGAGCGGTGAGGGGAAACATGGAGTGTCGCTACCTTTTTTGAGATGAGGAGGAAGGTGATGGAATCTCATATTTGGAGGTGATAGAGGTATCGCCGTTAGGGCTCGCCGCATATGGAGGAGGCACGCGCGATGGAAATGCGTTGTTGTCTGGAGCATAGGAGGCTGAAGGGGAAGCGTTTCCCTGGAGTTGATGTCGCTTAGGAGGAGATCCTTCGCCAGATGGGAGAGGGCTTTCGTTGCTGGTGGGCTTCGCCGATAGGAATTGCTCGCGGCTTCCTTGTACATGTCCCCGTAGATGGGGATTGGAAGCGGATCATGCAGGACCCTCATGGGCATGACTGCGAGGTCGAGCGACACCACCATGAGGCTGTAGAATCCATAAATTACATTCAAGGTTAAACAAGATGTCATCGGCTATATATTACGACTTCGTTTCGTTCTCTTCTTTTTTTTTTCTTTTTGGGCGAGTGGAAATATAGATAAGAGCGGTTCGTAAGGCTAGGGGGTCTGAGGGGCAGGTCTTTTTCGTTGGGCGAGCACATCCGATTCCCGAATGAACCATCAGGAGATGGTTCTCCTGCGGATAGGATCCCAAAGCCCTCTGAGGGGCCGCCATACACAATCTTGTAGCCTCGAACATGAAGAGATGCCCTGAATCTTCTACAATATTAGGGTTTCAAAATAAACCCTAATATTTGGAGGCGATAGAGGTGTCACCGCTAGGGCTCGCGCATATGGAGGAGGCGTGTATGATGGAAATTCTTTGTTGTCTGGAGCATAGGAGGCTGAAGGGGAAGCGCTGCCCTAGAGTTGACGTCGCCTGGGAGGAGATCCTTCGCCAGATGGGAGAGGGCTTTCGCTGCTGGAGGGCTTCGCTGATAGGAATTGCTCGTGGCTTCCTTGTACATGTCCCCACAGATGGGGCCCAAAAGTAGATCATGCAGGACCCTCATGGGCATGACTGTGAGGTCGAGCGACACCACCATGAGGCTGTAGAATCCATACATTGCATTCAAGGTTAAACAAGGCGTCGTCAGCTATATATTACGACTTTGTTTCGTTCTCTTTCTTTTCTTTTTGGGCGAGTGGAAATATAGATAACAGTGGTTCGTAAGGCTAAGGGGGGTCTGAGGGGCAGGTCTTTTTTCACTGGGCTAGCACATCCGATTCCCCAACGAACCGTCAAGAGAGGGTTCTCCTGCGGATAGGATCCCGAAGCCCTTTGAGGGGCCGCCATACACAATCATGTAGCCTTAAACATGAAGAGATGCCTTGAATCTTCTATAATATTCGGATTTCAAAATAAACCCTATAATTTTTGGAAAAGGAACGTATCTCCAGAACTTGAATTTGATTGCAGAATAATAATCTTCGAAATATTCTTTAAGAAAAATTAGGATTTCAATGTTTTAAAAATTGGGTGGAAATCCGATGGTTGAGATCGAGTGCTTATCAACTTGCTAGTGAGCCTTTTTTTTTGAAATCCGGAAACAAGGGGGAAGCACTCGAAGGAGCCCGCCCCAGAAATTTTATTTAAGAGAAAGAGAAAAACAAAAGCGGGAAAGACATTATCAACTTGCTAGTGAGCCTTGTGCTCACTTAACACCCCCCCCCCATTTCTAAATATATGCCCTTGTACTATATATTTCAATAAAAAAGTAATTATAGAAAACACAATTATTAAGTCACTTCTCCCATGTATGGAGATAATCTACACTATCGCGAGAACTGTAAGTTTAATGTTTTGATGCCACTTGCATGTGTGTTACTCTAGATTATCAATTTCAGAACTTTCTACACTTGAAAGAGTACGAAAAAGAAGTCCAGTGTATGTGATTATAAACTATAGTACAGTTTAATAGCTCGGGGTATTTCTTTAAGGGTGCTAATGCACTTATAGGTTTGTTGAAATTTTCAATGAAATGAATAGTTTGTTTGAATAGATTCCTTTATTAAGGAGATCACGTGGAAGACTTCATTTTCGTGGCATTTTGTTTTCTCCGAAAAGGAACAATTCCATGCAACTTTTATTAATGGCAAGTATAACTTTTCTATTCAAAAGTTATTGAGCCAGCCTCAACATTACAACCATTTAGATATCAAATGAGCAAAAAAAGTTTTCTACAGTGACTAACCTTCAAGGCAAAGTATTGACATTTTGGACAAGAACCTCCATGACCTTTTTAGGATACATCGACCTTCCAGTCATCCATCTAAAAAAAGTTGTGCTCTTGCCAAAGACTTCACATTATGATTGCACATAGGTATTGTGCCTCACGGACTTGATCCAATCAAGGATCGATCAATAGAAGTAGCGCTATAACCGGAAGGCAGAGGTTGGTGCAACAACCCAACTCCATTGCCTGAGCAACGAGGCATTTAACCAAAAAAAAACAATCTCACTTGGGAGTTGCAGCAGAGGCGGAGCTGATCAACACACACGCATCATGATGAGGCAATCTCTAGAGGGTAGCTTGTCCCTGATGGCTCGATATAGACAACACAAATGCTTTGGGACGACTATGGGTGCCTACACTAGTTTGGTCCATGCTATCGAGGGCACTCAGATCCTAATGCAATCACAAGTATATGCAAATGAGTAACCGGATGGAGATATACTCAGGGGGAAGGGGTCAAGTGACACTGGTCGCTTTGGAGCACTCTTTTCACAAAAAAAATCATTCATAAAGGGGGTCGAGATTAAGGCAACAACTTCCCATAATGTCACCAAAGAGACATAATTTTGTTGCATATAATCCGTTCGGATGGAATTACTTATGGGTAGAAGGCACCATGTCCAGCAACGCTCGCCCCCTTATGAAGGTGTGCAATTTCACAAGCCACCTCATGTGGTAATAATCCCAAAGGAAATCTAAACAGATCACATTAATCAGTGTTCATGAAATTGGCCGCACGGGTCGTATATGCGGCCGCATATGCTCGTGTGGCATGTAGGCCGAACCGATTAAATGAGTCGATGCATTATGCATCCTAAACGCATATGCGGCCCGTATATGCGTTGGCAGCCCTGCATATCCCACATATGCCCTACATACTGCTCCAGCATCTTGGTGGCTCGGCCTTCAACAGCTCAAACTCTCCAATCCTCTCAATATAGTGCTTGCCTTCATACCTCCGCTCCTTCCTCCATTTAGTTACAAGAATATGCAAGGTCTTTGTATACAATTGCTATGCATTATGCCATTATGTATATGCAATGTTTTTATGATTTGCTCATGATGTTTTCAGGAGTATATGCAATGTACCATCTAATATATTAATATATGTCGATTGAGATTTTGCCCATGTATTGCATATATGCGTACACGTGCATTAAAGTTTTGTTATTATGATCATTTAATATGTAAAGTTTTTATGGTTAAATATTTTTTTGTGATAATCTGTTAGGAAATTATCAACGTTGGTTTGCATAAGGTTCAGTTTTGAGTCCTTTTCTTTTTACTTTGATTATGTATGAGTTGACAAGTCACATTCAGGATGAGATACTTTGGTGTATGTTATTTGTTGATGATATTTTGTTGATTGATGAGATTAGAGATGGAGTAAATGAGAAGCTCGAGAACTGGAGACATGCATTGGAGACTAAAGGATTTTGTATAAGTAGGGCTAAGACTGAATATATGGAGTAAACTTTTGATGGAAGCAATGGTGAAGGAATTGAGGTGAAGATTGTTGACGATAATATTTAGAAGAGAGATTCTTTTATGTTGAGATACTACTTATCTTATGTTTCTTTTATGTATTTTCTATTCTTTTTGTTCTCTTTATGTAATTTGTTCAACGGGTCTCTCCTCTATATAAGAAAACCCTAGGGTCTCATGAATAAGCAACTCATTATTTTCTCCTAATATGATATCAGAGCGATGGTCCTAGATCGGAGTTCGAGTACCCCACGGATGTCCTAATCCCCACCTACTAACCTCCGTGCGCGCCCCTGCGTCCTCGTGTGCCACCGTCGCAGCCGCCAGGGCCTCACGCACTACTACTGCAACCCCCTCTCCTAGTGTCACCAAAGCATACTACCATTGCTGCTCGTCGTAGCGTGGTCCCTCTTGCCTCTCAACGTCATACACGACCCCCATGGTTGATTTATTTGTCTCTGATGTCGAACTGTGGTCTGAAACGATCTGATTTTGACCCAAAAAATGTGTTTTCAGACCTTTAAATCACATTTTCCGGCTCTAGCGTGAATCAAGGATTGACGAGGATGGTTGTACGAGCCTACACATACAACCAATCCTTTATATGATCATGTAGACATGCTCGGAAAGGTCTTGCTCCCCAGTCAAGTTCCATTTTGGCCTTCTTTCTCATCATGTCAGAGAACAATGGTAGCGTCAATGCCTTCAAGGGTCTGGCTCCCATCGCCAAGATGGATGGGACCAACTACGAGTTGTAGTACATGCAATTTATAGCCCTTATGCAATGGAAGCAAGATGATATGTACGCGCGTGTTTGGTTCTCTGAGACACTCATCACAGAGAGTACCGATGTTATTGTGAACCAGCCCACTGCCAAGGTGATGTGGGATATTCTTGCAGCTATGTATGCCCAGGTAAAAAACGAGGCCAAGATTCATCAACTACAGTTTGATATATACACTTCCAAGCAGAATGACAGTACTCTGTATATGTTCTACTCTTCGCTTAGCGATATGTTTGACAAGCTTCACAGCTTCATGCATGTCACCACTTCCACGGAGCAGCAGATGGCATATAGGAACTCCACGACGATGGAGTCTTCTTGGCAGCCCTAGATCTGAAGTATGAGGCCGCACGCATACAGTTGCTCCTTACAGGCGCACCATACCCCCCACGGAGGAGGCCTACAGTCGCCTCAGTAGGCTTCTTATCCCACTCGCTGCCACCATACATACCTCCTCAATGATGGTTGCATCTCGCGACATGGGAGGTTCTATGCGATTAAGAGGACGTGGTTCTTGTGACAAAGGTGGTGGATGTCAGTGTGGCCCGTGTACCTATTGTCGTCATCCAGGACAATCTGAGGACACATGCTATTAAAACTGTGGATGCCCCGCATATGCTCGCGTGGTAGAGAAGATTGAGCCTTCAAACACTACAGCTCCTCAAGAAGATACACGCTTTGATGCTATAGATACTACAACCGTAACTAGAGCCTCTTCGAGCTCCTCAAGTATCGCATACGCTTTTACTAGTTGTAGCAGTGCAGATATGATAGAATGGGTCATGGACTCCGGTGCTTCTCACCATTTGTGTGGAGACAGAGCCCAGATCATGTCTTACAGGTCTATACCCCCCGGTAGATGAGTCGTCATGGTAAATGGGGTTCACTTACCCATCACAAGACAGGAGGAGGTGCATTTGACGTCATCCATGCGTTTGTAAATGTTTTATATGCTCCTGATTTTCAGATGAACTTGCTTTCTATTAGTCAGATTACAAAGGATTTGCATTATCGTGCCATTCTTGACATCTCTTCTCTTGTGTTTCAGAACATACTCAGGATAGGGTGATTGGATGTGACCGTGAACAACGGGGGCTCTACAAATTGATCCAGCCTTATGTTGGTGCCTCTACTATTCCTATTGCACCAGTCTTACCGTACCTATGGCACCTTCATTTTAGCCAATTTTCTCTGTAGAAGTTGTGTAATGTCCTCCCACATATCTTCATGTGATCTTCCTTTCAGTACGAGGCTTGTTAGCTTGGGAAGCATCGTCGTTGTTCTCCGTTTCCATCTCGTCGGAGTTGAATCAGTTCTTAGTTGTTTGAGCTCATTCACTTAGATAATTGGGGTCTAAGGCGTGTCCCTGATCACCAGGGACACCGCTTTTATATGATTGTTGTAAATGACTATTGTAGACTTTCTTGAGTTTTCTTGTTTAAGAATAAGGCCAGGTCTATCATTAGATCATTTATTCATGAAATAAAGAATATTTTTATGTTACTTTCAAGTATTTGTGTTCAGATAATGCCTTAGAGATTTGTACTTTACAGTTATTCGAGTTTCTCATGTCTCTTGGCATTGTACACTACTTCATGTGCTTATACATCTCAGCAGAACGGTGTTGTCGAGCGTAAACATTGTCATTTACTCAATATGACAAGAACCCTTCTTATTCAGAGTCATGCTCCTCACTCTTATTAGGGTAATGTGGTTCTCATTGACTGCTACTTAGTGATTTGTATGTCATCTTTTGTTTTGGGAGTTCTCGATTGTGTTTCTCGAGAAGGATCTGTTCTCCCTTACACCACATGTGTTTGGATCTGTGATCTTTGTTCGCAATCTTTCACCTGGTACTGTCAAGTGTGTCTTCGTTGGCTACTCACGTACCCAGAAAGGATACCGTTGCTTTGATCCGCTTTGGCAGAAATACCTTGTTAGTGTTGATATTACATTCTTAGAGTCTGTTATGTATTTCTCTCCTACAGGTGACAAATTGGTCCCATCTGACTCCGATGAGGAGGTCTATATACCTCCACCTCCTACAGCTCTACCACCTCCTGTACCTATTGTACCACCTCCATCACCTCATTTACCACCACCATCGTCGTCGTCCCACCACCACCTCTAGTACTTACACCTGCCCATGTGGCTGCTTGAGAACCGTCACCTACCATGACTCAATTTTTGCCACGTGTATTTACTCGTAGGTCTCGCTCTGTTCCCCATGTTCACAGGTCTTCCCCATCATCCAGCACGCCTCAGGTATGTAATGTGCACATTGTTTCTACTGATGGCACTATTGAGTTGTCTATGCAACAGGATTTCTTACAGGATTAGCAGGAGAGAGAAACTTATAGTTTCAGGAGATGGCGAATAATCTCGATGTGCCTATTGATATGCGAAAGCAAAAACGTACTTGTGCTTCATATCCTCTTGCAACTTAAGTTTCTTTGAGCAGACTTTAAGAGGATTTTGGGAGATTTACCATGACACTATTAGTCGTGGAGATACCACAGACGTATCAAGAGACCATCCAAGACAGCCAGTGGTTTCTTGTCATGAAGGAGGAGATGGTTGTGCTACAGTTGTGAGGTACTTGGAGCCTTATTTCAGCTCCAATTGACGCATCTCTTGTTAGATGCAAGTGGGTGTTCACGGTGAAGCACTGAGCAGATGGCAGTGTAGATCACTACAAGACGAGACTTGTGACATGTGGGTTCACTCAGACATATGGGTAGACTATCAAGATACATTCTCTCTAGTGGTCAGCCATTCTACTCCGTGTATACTTCTATCAATTGCAATGACACGAGATTGGACCCTTTATAAGCTTGATGTGAAAAAGGTATTTCTCTATGTTGACCAACAGGAGGAGGTTTAAATGCAGCAACCAACAGGGTTCCTGTTAAGGGGGAGTATCATAAGGTTTACAGACTTCACAAGAACATCTATGGCCTTAAGCAGAGTCCAAGAGCATGGTTCCAGAAGCTCTCGAACTTGATAGAGCAACAAGGGTTCGTGAAATAGATTGTCGATCATTCGTTATTTGTTCAGAGGACTCAAAGAGGTATTGTTGCCATAACGAATTTCCAATTGTGTTGTCAATCGGACTCAGATAGGTATTGTTGCCATAACGCATTTCCCAAGGTATTGTTCATAGGACTCAAAGAGGACTCGGAGAGGTATTGTCGATCATTCACTTGTTATGTTGATGATATTCTTGTTACAGGGGATGGTGAGTTGGGCATCCAAGCTGCTAAGGATTTTCTAGGTCAACAGTTTATGATCAAGGACCTTGGTAGCCTATGTTACTTCCTTGGACTGGAGTTTGCCAGGAACCAGCGAGGTCTTGTGATGATCTAGAGGAAGTATGTTACAGATCTTCTCTTTGAAACAAGCATGGCAAATTGCAGGCATGCCACTACAACTATGGACCTGAGCATCAAGCTCTATAATGATGATATTGAGGAGGTCGACAAGAGGAGGTACATGGCGCTTGTTCGGAAGCTTCTTTATGTGACTATCACCAGGACAAATATCCTTTGCAGTAAGCAAAGCGAGTCCGTTTATGGACTAGCCTAGATAGGCACATATAGATGCAGTCCATATGATTTTGAGGTATCTGAAGGCCTCATATGGCATTGGTTTTCTAGTTAACAGAGGTGCATCAATTGTAGTTACAGTGTATGCAGATGCAGATTGTGGGGGGTGTCCCAAGGACATGAAGTCTACTTCTAGCTTTACAGTGTTCATAGGAAGTTCTTTGGCATCATGGAAGAGCAAGAAGCAGACTGTGGTTGTCAGATCTAGTGCAAAATCAAAAGGCATTTTCCTTAGTAATACATCGAGACTACAAAGGTACAAGAGTAGTGCAGAAAATTTTTTTTCCTTGAGTACTACATAAATATAGAATTTCCTAAACGCGGCATTCATATCACATTTGGAAAATGTGATATCTCTTTTGGATTCTTTATCTTAGACTTAAAAATGATTTTTAAAGTGGGTGTCGCATTTGGAACATGCGACGTTCACTTTTTATTTTTTTAATGAATGACGCATGTTCCAAATGCGACATCCTTTTTAAATTTTTTAAAATGGATTTAACATTTTGGATATGCAACATTCACTTTTAATCTTTTAATTTTTTTTGTAATCCAAACAACATATATTGCATTTTCCAAATGCATTATGAATGTTGCATTTGGGAAATGTGTTATAGTTGCAGTAGTCAAGTAAAAAAGCATTCTCCAATTCTCAGGGACCTATGTAATCCCTGAGTATTACTAAGGAATTCGCCTCGCATAATCAGAATATAGAGCCACGGTGCATGCTAGTACAGAGATGACGTGAGTCAGATATGTTCTTACTGACCTAACTATTGAGGTGTCTCTTCCCATGCATCTCCAACGTAACAACCAAGCTACTCTCGTCATTGCAAACAACCCAGCCTTCAATGAGAGGACCAAGCACATCAAGATGGACTATCACTACGCTCGAGACATGATACAAAAGGGTCCCATCTCCACTACTCACGTTAGCTCAAGAGATCAAACAATAGATGTACTTACCAAGGCCCTAGCCAGAGGGCTTTACCAACGATGTTCCAAGCTGAGCATGATCGATATCTATGCTTCAGCTTGAGAAGGAGTCTTGAGATACTATTTATCTTATATTTCTTTTATTTATTTTCTATTCTTTACATTCTCTTTATGTAATTTATCAACGGATCTCTTATTTATATAAGAGAATCCCAGGACCGCATGAATATGCAACTCATTATTTTCTCCCAACATTTTAGATACTTGGGATATATTTTGCAACATGATGGGGAAATTGATGGAGATGTTACAAATAAAATAATTGCATGTTGGCTAAAGTGGAGATGAGCCTCTATTGTTCTCTATGAGAAAAAAATTCCTTTGAAAATCGAAGAAAAGTTCTGCAAAGCAGCCGTGAGACCTGTTATGCTCTATAGATCTGAATGTTGACTTGTGAGCCATAAACATATCCAGAGAATGCAGTAGAAATGAAAATAGTAAGGTGGATGTGTGGACACACACATAAAGATCAAATTTGGAATGATGCAATCAGAAGGAAAGTTGGTGCAGCTCCGGTCGAGGATAAGATGCGAGAAAATCGCTTAACGTGGCTTGATCATTTGCAAAAGAGGTCAGTTGAATTAAAATTAGAAAAACAAACAGAACCGCATATATCCCGCATATGCTCCTACATGTTGCTTATTCAATATTCATTGACATGTCCGAACACATACGCATACTGCTTTCCTGAACCTTGGCATTAATTCTCCAATTTGATGCTTGAGGTATGACATTTCCAATCATTTTAATATTGCAACTCCCTAACTACCACGATTTTTAACAATTTAAGGCGGCTTGTCATGGATAAGCTTTCAACCTTCCAACCACGATATGGAATCCTAATGTCATCTTCAAAGGCCCTCACATCCTTGAACATTCCATAAGAGTCGGAAAGCAGGGTTCCAAGGTATGTGGAATAGAAACACTCTCCTAAGATACCGGAGACATGGTCAAGGGAAATGTCATCTCTTGCACATCCAAAGCAAAAGAGCTTGCTTTTTGAAGAAATAATTAGTTCGGATATCTTATGGAAGTTGTGCATTATGTCCTAAAAGGCTTTAGATAGATTAAGTTGTCACAACAGAAGAACAACGTGTATTTTACATAAATTAGTTCCCCGCTAAGAACAAATGGGCAAGGTATGTGATTCTTTGCTTCCGTAAGTTTAGTTGTAAGGTGAAAGAATTTGGTGGATTTGTCCCCAAGCCTAAGCCATTTGAATTCACATTGTTGTTTTCACATTGATTCTAATTTTGCATCCAGAGGGTTCAAGTGTTCTTTGACCTCCACCTCGAGTTCGACAAGCTAAGGATATGGTCGGTCCTCCATAAGAAAGTTGCTGATTGCAACAATAAAAGCATATGCATCCTTACGGCCGGATATTGACATTATCCATCGCCCAAGATTTGAGAGCTATCTTCACTAACTTTATCGTTTGAGCAAGTACGAACAAAGGGTCCTCCTTCTCAACAATATATGTGTAGCCCAACATGTTGTACTAGATGTTAAGAGGCATAAAGGTTTGAAATGATGGGGTACTCCGTCTGTGCTACTGTTAATAGATAGTTCTGGTGGGTTATAACAAGGTAAATGCCATGTTTACTTCTCAGAACTTTAAGTAATCGAGACAAAAATGATCGAGGTGGAACTATGCTTGTTATTTTGTGGGTCCACATATTGGGAGCTAGGTATAGTCCGTACCGCAGTTATAACATAGACAGAGACCATTTTATGCATCGTAAAAGACAGTACAAAAGATATGTCAACAAGCTAATAATATTGTGCACGGTCTAAAAGAAATAAATATGAAATTTGGAATTAATAAATAATACAAGGATAGTAAAGTTCTAAATCCTCGAGGACTAAAAAAATACTTAAAATAAGCACCTCCAAATCCTGGAATTACACCAAGAGTCAGCTCTGGTAGTCCAAATTGAGCTTCAGGAGTTGATATTCGAGCATGGCAACCCTAGATGTAATAAACAAGAATGTAAATTATAAAACAAAGATATTCCCTAGTGATATAGATTTGAGATCAAGGTAAGTAATAACCATCGTAAGTTCTAAACCACCGCCAAGGGCGAGGCCTTGAATTGCAGCAACCGAAGGCTTCTTGCCATCTATATCACAAAAAAGAAAAGAAAAAGCACGCTTATAGTTTCAAAGAGCTGAAAGTGCGGACTTCACCTTCAACTATGTTGACTAACAGATCGACAGATACATCTGGCAAAAGTGAAATGTCTCCTGTAAAGCCATAAAGATAAATTAATACGAGAAATGACATTGAAAAACACACACCATGCTTATGGGTTACATAACCTACCAGTTGCATGAACTTTCTCGAAAACACTGATATCAAAGCCTCCAGAAAATCTTCCATTAGCACCTTCACAATAGGAAATACAGTTGATAACAAATGTTAACATGATACTCGAATCTCGAAAGTCGAAACCACAACTCAACAAAAAGTGATTTAAGTGTTGATCCACCAAATAATAAATCGGTGCATAGAAGCAGTGTGTAACCAGCCCATGATATTACAGTTACACAGGCCAGTCCGGGAAGGCGGTACCGATAACAAAGCTCTACACAATACAAACTTCATTTGACAAGGAAGGTTGGCCCATACCATTCTTCTGCATACTTTTGACTGTTCTCAGAAAATGAACTGCTCCCAAATTCTCACTCTAAACTATCAGAAAACCTTAACCCATGCACCAACCAAGGCCTAAATCACATTGGTAATATCCGTATATCTAGCACAAATTTGTTCTCCAAGGTAGAGAGTAGAGATGGACATTTTTTATATCTTTCAATAAACTGTAAAGGGACAAATTTGTTCTCCAAGGTAGAGGGTGATGGACATTTTTTATTTCTTTAAACTGTAAAGAAGGGATACAACTTTATACACACAGATCCAAAACATGTATTCCTAGTAACATTATGCGCCTGACCACTTTCAAGAATTAAGGATTATCGTGCTTCTTTTAGAAATCAAATGGATCCAGTCTTATACACGCACATGAAAGGTAATAAAAGAGTTCTTTCTTCCATCGATTATTATAGTTAGGTGCACTAGTACCCAACAAGACTTTATTTGACGTTCCACTTATTCCAGAAACTTAAGATCACTGCTGTCGTAACTTGCCAAGCCAACGTTTAAATCCATCATACATCTCCTATTTTATGAACCTGTTACAACCGAAAACTTGTCTTCTCCGTCAGATAAGCATGCCAGCATTTAAAAAAAAAGGCCCGATTCACATCATGCATACTTACGCTCAAGATATCGGTCTTAGAAAATTCAGTTAAAGTTGAGCATGCAATAACCCATACATAGATCGCATCCACAGTCCTGTGTTTTTTTTACAAAACCTTTCTGCTGGATTTCTCCTAAAAACGTACCTGTGAGGACTATGGCCTCCACATCATCCCGCGCCATCGCCTCCATATACTTCTCCTTTAACCCTGCAATAACTGCCGATCCCAGACAAAAAACACGCAAAATACTTAAACTCTAAACCGATCTCCGGAAACAGATCGGAAACACACGGAACATCACGGATTCCAATCGAAGGAGACGGCATAGGATCTTACGCGCGGGCGCGAGAGCATTCACGGGGGGATTGGAGATGGTGATGACGGCGACGCGATCGGCGCCGACCTCGAGAGTGACGCTGATCCTCGCCATCGCCCTACGATCGATGCGAAAGGGGAGGCGCGAAGGATACGAATGGGGACTGGGGAGGCTATCGATACAAATTGGGACGCGATCGAGCTCTCTGTTCTGGAGATGAGAGGAGTGGATTTGGGATCTATATATATAGAGGAGTGAGGCGGAGAATTTCGAGTGCGATGGGGTGAGGGGTAAGCGGGGAAGTGCAGTGAAGTTAAGGATGAACACCGAAAGACGGTCGTACGGGAATCCATTTTTAATATGGGATATTCTTGTGAGCTGTCAAATATAGCGTGAGTTTAATGGGCCGTCCAGGTAGGAATAAACACAGATATCATATGCCTTTGCTTTCCTTATTCACTTCATCTCCATCAAACATGAATATGAATATGAATATGGATATTATTTAATATATCTATATATATATATATATATTCAAAAAAAAATATCATTAAAAATACAAATACGGATCGAATTGAATATTTATAATAGGAATCAAACAAAGAACATGTTAAATAGAACAAATAAAGAGCTAAATATGGATCCAATAATATAGAATCCGAATATATATCGCATAAAGGCCGCATATAAATACAAATTGAATTTTTATCAAAGTTTATAATAATTTAAAAAATGACAATGAAATATAAATAAGTTGCATCATGACAAAAGGGAGCGTTGAGGTGACATGTATTCTTGATCGGAAGCAACAATAGAATAGGATTTCGTAACTTTTGTTTGTGCACATTCTCAAACAAAAGGAAATTTATTAATATTATTAATATATTGTATTATATAATATATAATACTAATATAATAGCATGGGGTTGTGGCTGATATTATATTGACTTATATATATATGACAATATTAAATGTTGTATTCGGATATCTGGATCTGGATATTCAAACCATTTACCATATATGTATCTGTATGCGAACATTTTTTACAAGTCGTATCTGTACTCAATCCGTATTCGATTAATATTCGGATACGAATATCCGTATCTGGTAAATTTTTGAATATATCTGTATCCTTTTTCATCCCTAGTCGGAGGAGTAGTCAACTTAACTACTCTCACCTTTATTTTTTTATTTTTGAATGTAATTTTTGAAAATATATGGAAGTATTTAGGTCACTACGTGACATCATGTTCTCATTCAGATTTCAACTTAATTCGAAACTCTTACTGAATCCATCAAACCATACCAATTTTAATGATCTCAGAATTGCTTTAATCGGCTCTCTGTAGATGAACGGGTTGAGATTTTTCAACCTTGGTATTACTATGTTCGATATATATCTCCCCTGCTGCATGATGCGAACATGTGGTGGATAGGAAATAAGGTTGAATAATGTATAAATTAAGTTTGTCCCTTGCTCTTCTTAGTTGATTTGAGATGTAATGAATAGATAGATGAGGAGTGATCATGTGAGAGCAAAAGTTGTGAAAGTATGCAAGGAATGATTCTAGACCCTGATTCTATTTGCTCTCTCCTTGTCTTCTCTCTCCTGGTTGAATCTAACGGTCCAAAATCACTCGTCTTATGTTCTCATAACTTTTTGCTCTCACGAGATCACTCCTCTAGATAAATAATGAGATATAATTATAGTGGATGATATAGTCATGACCACTTATTATGGATATAAAGTATCCTAAAATCAAGTCATATGATATCACGTAACAAGGTGATGTATCCCTCGTAAAAACAAAGCCTCGTTGCTATCAGACAAGAAGCTCGGTCACCCCTTAATATCTTAGCAAGAAGACTCCAAACTCCAAGGCTATGTTCATTCGGAGAATAAGCACTAGGATAAGGGGGTCATTTTTCCCGCCCAACATGGTTCCCAAGAGTATGTCTATTCACATCCACATCCTATCATTTCTCCTTAGTCCATCTTTATTCCTATCTTTATTCTACTTTACCTACTTTTATTCAACTTTATTTTCCGTGTTCTTATCTTTCCGGACGAACAGAAAATTCATCTTTATTCTCCTTATTCTACATCATTATTCTTGCTTATTCTGATTCGAACCCCCTAAGATTCTTTTAACTGTTATTTCTATTCCCTTGCATTTAAACAAAGGCTAGTTGTCTATATTTTGACAGTATTCCTTTCAAAATACGGCAAACCATTTTACAGCTCAGTGGAAGAGCGTTGATGATGTTGATTAAGATTTTGTTTTTCTGTTTAATAATGTCCAATGATTTAGGTGAATATAAATTGGTAACCTACGATAAATAATCCTAAAAGAAGTTGGATTGTTCTCAAATAAGAAAAACATATATTTTCCATACATGTATTGCATGAGTCGTGTAGAGGGGCATTCGGTTCGAAAATAAACATTAATAAGGATGAGGAATAAGGAGAATAATGATATATTCTATGTCCGACTAAAAAGATAGGAACAAGAAGAATAAGGTGGAATAACAATAGTTTAAGTGGAATAACTATATGAATAAGGGTGGAATAAGGTGAAATAATACGTACTCTTAAGGACCGCGCCGGACGGAAAATTAACCCCTTATTTCAATACTTATTCTCCTAATAAATATAGGCTAAGAGTTTTAGTCATGTGTGTTTCTTCTTCTTTCCTTAATGATATTTTTAAATATTCTTATTTTAATGAGATATACATAATAACTCGTAAAGTTATAATATCTGCAAGTGACCATATTCTTTTATCCTAGTCATCACACTTTTAAATTCACATATGTCTAATTGTATTAATTTTGAAATTTAACAATCCATGGTCATTGAATGAAAAATATTTTTCAAGTCATCTAACATGTATAAGATTTTCACCATGTGTTTGATTATTAGTTGTGCAATCATATTAAGTTTAACGTTTCTTTGAACACAACTAAAATTAACATGCTCTAATTTATCTTACGAGAGATATCATATTCTTTTACAGTATTTGAAACAGTACGAGAAAGAGAATTAAAGTTGAAATTAAGTAAATTTATTTTTTTCAGGTCTAATGCAAAAATAATTGACTACTACCAGATAAATATCCTCTATCAAAGATTGTTTAATGGTATCGAAAATTTTGCTTTGTTACATTTAACTTTTAATTCAAAATCCTCTCTTACAAGAAAACGTCACAATAAGACATTCTTCCTAGTGTCAAAATCATCAATCGTATAACACCATGTCAATTATCTAGACAAGTAACGCGGTAAACTTTAACTCGATGCATCAAAACCCTAGATTCCCAATATCTTAGTTTAAGATTCGTTTCCCATCGTTACTATGCAACTGAAACTAGTACACTAAGACGTGCAAAATGGTTTCTTAATGTGTGTGTATGTGCGTATGTGTTTGCTACGTATCAATAAGTCATTCATTGGACTCACTAATATTGTATATTTAAGAGTTATCTTCCATTTGAACTCAAAATCTATTTATCCTCTCTTGTTATGGTTGTGAATCTTAAGTGACATGCTCCCCAAACATTCTCTCCATTGCAAGACACAAGCCTATATGCATTCTCTGTCTGCTCTCTCCCATCGAACAACTCTGCCATTCTCTCGTTTGTTAGCCTATTATTCTCTACGATGCTTTAAAGGAGGACTGGTGACGGAGCGCGCTGACCTTGACCGTGTATCGTTATATTACGCGAGCAAATTATCAGCCCCAAGGCAGTGGAGGGTGAGGGGTGGGGGGTGGTAGAGTGGGGCAACATTTGAGAGTGAGAGGAGAAAAGATAGAGGATGATGGAGGAGAGGGAGAATGAGAACGATATAATTGCAAATATGATAAGAGTAAAAAGGGTGAATTTGTCAATTTCTAACAGATACCGTCAGAATTAATAAGCAATTATGCCATGTAATGGTTAGTCATTATTCGGGAATATGGGTTAATTCAAACTCACAGTCGGTACGTAATTAGAAAAGCATACACAGACATGTAGAGCATGTTCGGCTAGGGGGTTAACCCCCCCCCCCCCCCCCCCAACTCCTTTTGGGGATTACTCTCACAAACCTCCCTTTTTCTCTGTCATGTGGGGTCCACTCGTTCTCTCCTTTTTAATACATTAAATAAATCATTTCTCTTTTATCTATTCCAAAAAAATAATATATTATACCATCATATCATCTAAAAATATAAACTATTCGACTTCTACCAACTTTTTCAAACTTCAATATAACCGCATCACAATAACTGCTTACTTTTCCAAACTTCAATACAATTATACAATCACGTCACAACACTCTTTCAATTCAAAATTCTCTATCCAAATACCAAAACACAAAAACAAGTTACCCTTCCCTAATTTACCCCCAGGTAATCCAGCAACCAAACACAGTGAGATCTTCCATTTTTATCATATCGCATATTAAAATATTAGTTATTAGTCCAATCATCTTTAGATCTGTCAAAAAAAAAGTAAGTGTCAAACTTACGGGAGTGGTTGATTTTACAATCCATAATAAATTATTATTGCATGGAACTGGAAGAACAGTTGGTTGCTGTAATCCAATTTGCTGTGGCCGGATGTTGGGTTACGTTACGTCATTGGTAGGGATGTCAATCTGGGTCTACCCATTGGGTACCCGACCCGAATCCGTCCCATTTAACAATCTGAAACCCGTCCTAATTATTATTGGATGGGTTTGGGTTTTTACTTTGCTACCCATGCAGGTATGGGTTTGGGTTTGGGATTTCCTCGTGGGTATCCGAACCCGAACCCGCCCCAAACCCGATATATATACACACACATATACATATACATATACATATACATATACGTATACATATACATATACATATACATATATGGATAAAAAAATGATATTTGTATTAGATAACATAATAAAATAAGAATCATATTACGAGAATATAAAAAGGAAACATTGGTGATCACTGATCACGTTTCTTAATTGTAATAAATAGAATATAAAAATAGCAATAATGTAATGTAATTTTGAATATAAAATTAGAAAAGATTGTGCTTAATGTCCATGATTCACGTGAATCACATCATTGACAAATTGCAATTGGCAATTGCAACGGACGCCCCACTATTAAGGATGTCAACAGTTCTGTTTCTATTGATGTTCTCATTACTGGAAGTCTGGAATCGATGAAACACGTCTCTAGTGATCTGTTGGCGAATGCAGTCTTGCGATGTTTCTGCTGTTTAGATTCCTAGAGGGCTATCGGGAGGCTGAAGCTGTCCGCGGTGGGATTATAGCGAGATTGGTGCGATCTTAGTTTCCATCACTTTCCAGGGGTGGTTTGCAACTGTTTGGGCTCCGTTTTCAGGTTTTGTCATGCGAGCACCGCGACCGAGATAAGGTTTAAGAAGATATTGATGTTTGGTTTCATGTCTCTTCATTTAATTTCACAAATTTTTTATTTTTTCCCTCGTAAACGTTTGTTGTTTTAGCTATTTCTTCTTTTTTATCTTAGATTTTGATTTCACCTCTACGTTTTAATGCACAATTGTTCTTTTGTATCTGGCAATGTTTGCGCTTTTGAGAGTACGTTGGGATTATAACGAGTTGAATGCGATCTTAATTGTCGGTGGTGCTTGTACTATTGTTTGTGGGAGTTTGAAAATGTTGTGATATATTTTAGGTTTTAAGCGGCTCTACGTCCGAGGAGTGCTGGGAATTAACGTTTTTGGGGTGATATATTTACGATCTCATCCCGATCTAAACTTTCGTGCATCCAACGGCCTTCAGAATCTAATGTAAGCATCCCATTGATCTTAGTTTGTTAAATAAAATTTCAATAGATAATAGATACATAGATTCATTTAGGATTGGAAATTTTTGAAATTTAAAATTTTTATTATGTTTGTTTACAAATATTATAATCTTTGTATGTGGTTATGCACTTGAATGTTTTAAATGCATTGCAAATATTTTTATTTTATTGTGTAGATTGTTGTCTTGATCGATATGGAGATGCCTATGCAACCTGAAAATGATAGTGGATCACCATTACAAGAGATAAATGAGACACCTCTTTGTTCAAATCCTATTGAATCGTCAACAATTACAACAAGGAAAAGGAAACGTACATCTGAAGTATGGAATCATTTTGCTATGATAGAGATGAATGGGGTTGAAAAGGCAGTATGCAACTACTGTAAGACACGATTAAGGGTTGGATCAAAAAATGGGACAAAACATTTACACAATCATCTTGTTAGTTGTCCTAAAAGAAAAAACAAGGATATTAGACAACTTCTTGTTGCAGATCAAAAGAAGCCAAACAGTCTTATCAACAACTATTATTTTGATCAAGAGAAGTCAAGAAAAGATCTTGCGGAAATGATCATCATGCACGGATATCCCTTGAATATTGTCGAACATGTGGGATTTAAAAAATATACTGCGGGTCTTCAACCACTTTTCAAGCTTATCTCTCGAAATACAATCGCTAGTGATATACTCAAGATATATGCAGAGGAAAAGAATAATGTGATGCATTTCATTCAGAATAATAAAAGTCGAATTGCAATTACTTCGGATATGTGGACATCAAGTAACCAAAAGCGTGGATATATGGTTATTACTTGTCACTTTATGATTACTTAATAAAGTTTGTTCAAGCAGATGTTATTTTTAAAGATGTTATTTTTAAAAATGTGAGGAGTTGTTTATATCTTTTTAGCTTGATTAGAGAAATCATGTAATATAAGAATTGATTAATCACATAAGTTTAATTAAAAAGTATATTATCAATTTATTAATCAAGAAATTATCAAAAATTGATAAGATAATTAATTTTCTCCCATCTCGCATTTAATATTATTATGCATTATAAATTATATTGATGGATTTTTATGTCTTAGTAGTTTAAATATTGTTGGTCATTGTATACGGCTTATTTTGTCGATCTTGACACGAGTCTTTATTATGACATTTACTAGATACATGGGTACCCGTTGGGTATGTGGGTACCCGTTGGATAGATGGGTACCCGCTATGAACTACCCGTTGGGTTTGGATGCGTGACCCGTATCGGTCGACCTAAATTTGAAGAGCAGGGAAAATGCATCACGGCATCTCTCATGGGCGCCACGTTTGTGGGCCCACGCATCCAGTTGATCCCCACATCTAGGCACCCTGATCGATGGATGTACCAATCATGCCCCATTTAGGCATACATATAAATATGGGGATTTTTAGACTTATACCCTTTTGTGTTTTCCTCATAACACCACTTGCTCTCAACTTTTTTGCAATTATACGTGTAACCCTATATTCTTAAAAGAATCACAATATCACCCTTCCATTAACTAGGGTGCCACTGTAAAAACTGAAGGACACTAGTATGAAATAGAATGGCAAAAAAAAAGTTAGGGACATAAGTGTTTGCAGAAAATTTTGACCGGACACAAAAGTACAAATTCTTATACTCCAATATAAATATTTTTTAATTTTTTTAAATTGAAAGATATGATTGAGCACATAAAGCTCAATAGTTTGATGAATAACAAGGAACATGGTTTTTATTAGTTGTACCTCTATGATATATTATAATATCAGTTATGCCTCTTCTTTTTTTGGTGAATATCAGTTGTGCCCCAACTTCTTCCACAATGATCATTTGTGTCCCTCGAGTTAGTTATTGTCCATCCTCAAAGCAAACAAATGTTAATTTTGAGGACATAAGAGAAATTAGATCAAAGAAGATAAAAAAGTCATCCCCCTCCCACTCCTCCCGTTGCTCCTAATTCATCCCAACCTCCTCTACCCCCTTGCTCCTCCACCGCGCCCTCCCCCTCCTCTGCCCTCTCCTCCTCCTCTCTCCTACTCCTCCCCCATCACCTTCAGCTCAACGAGCTGCTCTTGATCCATATGCATCATCCCCTTCATGTCCGTGTGTGATAGATCCAGCCTCTCGAACATGGCCCATATCTCGATCAACCTGAACCCGAACAATGTCCCATGCTGCAACAAATGCACCGCCTTCCTTGTTCCCCCTCAATCACCCTTCCGGCCACATATGTGCCATGCTATCTGCCCAAAATCTGAATCAACAACTACACTATGATGAAATATGTGATTCATCACTCTAATTAGCTGAAAACATACCTTCATCCTGAGAAATTAGGTTCACTCAATTGTTGATATCATAAAATTAACTTTCATACCCTTATAAATAATTTGCATAAATTAGCATGCATTTCTGTGTTCATCATCATATGTACACTGTACATCTAATTTCATGCATTTCTTATTAATCCACGCTAACTTCATTTGATATGAACATGACTTCATTGTGTACATATCATTAGCCCTAATAAAAAATCCTAAAAATACTAACTTGTACATATGAAATAAACCCGAGCTTTAATTTTAGGACGAAAATGTATAAACGATGATATCTCTCTCATACAATGTCCAAATGTGATGTACTCACTTTTGAACTAATGTACATTCAAATATCTACAAAGCAAGATCAAATTCAAAAGAATCAGAGTTTATTTGTGAAAAGTGAGTTTTGATACCTAAGTGTGCATTATACATATTTACTAATTTTAGCATGTCATTTCATGTACATATTTCACTAATTTGGTTTATTTCTTTTGCATTTCTTTAATTCATTTCATGTTTTAATAAATTACATAAAATTCAAACTAAAAAATAGAAAAGCAATAAAAATGATAAATTCTGACCCAAGCTGACTAACTGGTTCATGTGTATATGCCTCACAAAGTCTAATTAATTTTAATTCACAAAAATACTAAAAGTACAATTAGGTCCATTGCATTAATTTACATCATATTTTATTTTTTCATACATTATTCATTCATAGGAAATCAAATAAAAATTATAAACTAAAAAAATATTATTTTATATACATAAAAGATCACCAAAAATAATATCTTCCATTCCATAGTCCATTCGTATTTGGTTCCTTCATGTACATTATGGATTGAATTTAGTTTAATACTTTTCATGTAGAGAATTTTTGCATTTGGGGGCATTCACTATTTTATATTTAATTTTCTTTTATGTTGCATGCATGGTCAATAGATAACATCTGCGTGTCCTCTCCTCATTAGCCCACCTTAGTCGTTGGTCAAACCCACTCCATGCCAATGTCAACTGGTTTTGTCACCTAGTGCAGTTGATATGGACTGTTGGATCATTTTGATCCAATGACTTGCCTGATTTCTGCCTTTCAGCTTCCTCCCTCCATGTGTGTTGCACGTGAGCCATGCCCACTGTTGGATCACACAATCAATCCAACCACATCTGGGTCATCTCCCTCCTCCGCCCCGACACTCTTCTCTATTGTTGCGATCTTTACCGCTACTCCTCCTTTGACCAAATGATTCCTAGCAACCCCTAAACTCCTTATCCATTCTCCCCTCCGCTAACCTCTCCAACCACCCATCCTCTCCGATCACATCTTCATCATCTTCTCTCCATTTGACATACCTCGCAACCAATCGAAACCCTAACCAATCTACTGAAGGATATGGGGAGATTCTTAAGCACATTACGAAAGCATGAGGATCGCATCGCACTAGTTGCTCAGTGCAACGAAATTTTAAAAAATTTAATGTGATGAAACCACATGATTCAAGAACCTTTCTCGGATTGTTTCATCTAAACCAAAACTAAGTATAAGGTTTACCTCTTGGAGCGTGGTTGTGATCGAGCCTCTAAACGAAAAGACCTCCTATCTCAAGTCCGATCCAACGGAGGAGACGCTTGTGAGCATCTTGATGAGACGTGTGCTCCTCACAATCCATGTTGATGATCCAAATGGTGAATCTCCTATTCCCATTACACGAGATCCGACGTCTTCTTCATGAGAAAGGCGCATCGAGGGAGACGGAGATCCACGAGCAAAAACTTCGACAACATAACGACGATGCTGCAGCGACGACGATTCTTATCGAAGGCTCCATACCGGATGACCAAAAGAGAGAGAGAGGAAGAGAGTCTTGATGTGTAGAGAGAGAGAGAGGGAGAGCATTAGTTTAAGTTGTAAAATGTGTCACTAGAAGAGCAAGGGATGCCTCTTCTTATATAGAATTTTGGGATCTATGGATCTCAATCCATGGACAACACAAAATCAATGTTGAGATTGATTTGTGTTTCTTTCAATGGCCATGATGTTGTTGTAAAAACACAACAACAATTGATTTAAATTAAATTAATTTATGTTGATAAATCACTGTAAATAGTTTCAAATTTAAATCATTTGAATAGTCTTGGAGATAATGAGGAGATTGATCATATCCCCTAAAGAAGAGGGAACGACTACCCTTTTGAGATAGAGTGGATCTATCTCCTCATAATCTCATGAGATCTCATTATTTTATGAGATTTCATTATCTCATGATATCTCCAAGATTTACAAAAATATTTGTTGTAAACTATTTAACAAAAATAATCCATAATTATCTTATAAACATTGCAGTCATGCCACATAGCGAGTGTATTGTTCCACGTATAGTGACTTGGATATTGAGATCACATCTCAAATCCGTATCTTGCGGACCTCCCGTAGATGGTTGATTAAATCAAGACCGCAAATATAATCTTCTCATTACATCCGAATCACATTCAGATCAATGTCCAACATTTAGACTAAGATCAGATTATTTCTCCCTGAGAGGAGTCACTAAAATCCATACCTATTTCAACACTCCCTCAGAATGGAAGCGTCATGGTTATACAATCATTTATGATCACATCACCCTCAAGTATTCCTAATACCTATACATCATACATACTGGAAGAACAGAATAAATCCAAAGTTTTAGATCTCTTTTAGACTGTCTCCTTCATGATTTTATCATTAAGGTTCTCATTCGATTATTAGAACTCGGTATCGATCATATACTTTCCAAAAGCATATATCATACATATGTGTTGATCATATACTTTCCAAAAGCATATATCAAACCATACAAATTTAGTCAAGCTTCCGAAAAGAGACGACCACACGTAGAATTTGATTCTTCCCAATATCTCATGAGTGAGCTCATGTCTTCCGGTTAACCAGTGAACCTGTATGATCTCTTTGAGAGATCGTATTACTTATATGCTCTTGCATGCACATCAGCGCGCCACTGTATAGACTTTGGTTAGTTCATATTGGTCTGCCAAATGTACATACTCAAATATATAGTAACACATCTGTCTCCAGTCAGAGGATGCGTGCCTATATAGTGATAGTATACGGCATAGGTCTTTAGTTATCTCGATCTCGCTAAGTCAACTCCTTGACCTAACTAATCTAACACCTCCGAATCTCTACTCCTATGCAGAGGACCTGCATCAAGAGGTCATTCAAATATCAACCAAATGAGAAAGGATTGCCATCTCCTACTCAGACTGGAGATCATCTCTTAACAATCATTTGACGGTGCTTGATGAGTCCTCTATCTAACTCTTTAGATATTCATCCAAGTACCAGCCTCTATGATTCAATAATTGAATCAATAGTTGTATGATCATTAATATGACCATGGTACATAACCCTAATTGTAATAAGGGACCTACTACGCAAATTAGTTACTCTGCATTTCAGATCAGTGAACGATATTTGCAATAACATTTATTGCTTAATGGCTCGTCATGTGCTCGCATGTCCAACAATCTCCCACTAGCCCAAAGAGTCATTAATGGGCTAATCATTTAAACCCACACTCATGTGACAATAATAGGATATTCAGAAAAATAGCTAGGTAAGCTGATCAATCACTTTGTTTCCGAGAGACTACGCCAAGTCCTTTTACGGCACTTGCATATCCCCTAGTAACAGTGCTCGCATCCAATACCTATGTTGCACCTCATGCAACCAATACTCAATTTTGTCAGTTATAGTGTCTTTGACACTACAACTCAATAATTATTATAACCAGTATGTAATTTCTACTATCATTATCCGAATACCCTTATTCCTGGAGATCTCTATCTCCTTAGGTATCTGCAATCAAGACCTTTTAGATCTCTATCTATAAAGTCTTAATTTCTTGAAGTTAAGACTTTGAGATCACTATCTCTAAGTCTTGTCATCTTCGAAGATTTTGTTATTACTGCAATCAAGTGTTTTATCACCTTAGTAAGATTAGCAACGGTTTACCACTCCCACTGCATGATAGACATCTCGAGGTATGGAACTTAAGAGGTTTCCTTGAGATCATATCTTGAGGTATGGAATAACCCGTCTATAAAATACTTATTACTATCCAAATGATGATGATATTATCTACATTTAGCACAATAAACACAATGTCACTCCCACTAAGCTTCACATGTTTTATCAAGATTCTATCGTAACATTTATGATTTCATCAAATCTGATGTTCCAACTACAAGAAGCTTATTTGAGTCCACAGATGAAGTTATTCAGCTTGCACAACTTGCTTTCCTCAACTATGAAGCTCTGGAGGTACTTCATATGAATATCTTCGGACATGTATTCATAGAGGAATGCAATTTTGACTCACATCTTGAAGATGTCATAGTCAACCTGTGTAGCTATAGTTAGCAACATTCTTATGGGTTTAGGAATGGCCATTGAAGAGCAAGTCTTATCGCAAGCAATGTCTTCTCTTCGGTGTGTAGCTCATGGCTATGAGCTGTGCTTTGAAAGTCTCTACCTTCTCATCAGGTTCCCTCTTTCTCTTGAAGATCCATTTATATCTTAACGAGTCTTACCCATATAGGCGGATCCTTGAGGGTCCATATACAACACTTGTATATAGAGTCTACTTTAGACTTAATTGCTAACTTCCATCTTTTCATGTCATGATCTTCAGAAGCTTCATCATATGAAGTTCGATCAATGTCAGATTTCTCTGGCACATGGATTCCATCTTCATACTCTTTTGGAGAGGTATTAGTGTTTCATCTTTAATTATCCTTTTAGTTTCCGATTTCAAGATTAAATGAGTTCCTTCACTTCATTTTCATCTTGATTCTCAAGAGAGACATCCTCTAAGAATCACATTATTAGAGATGAGTTCTTTTAAGAATCTCAAGGTCATAAAGTAGGTATCCAATATCATCCTTTATTTTCTTAATGAAGTAGTACTCTTTGATGCTAGATTCCATCTTACTTGCATGGAACCTTATTAAGGATAAATATTGTTACTTCTACTATATATATATACCTTGGAAACTAAGAGGTAATTATGCTAAGATTAATCGTTGATCAAATCATGTCACACATGATCAATTGTATCTCCCTACAACTCCATTGAGTTTAGGTGTATCAGGAGGAGTGAGATAGGAATGATATTCCTTTCTCTATAAGGTATTCCTTGAATTCATCTAATATGTACAAGCTACCTAGATTAGATCAAATCCATTTCATCTTCCTTCAAACTTTGGTTCTAAATCAAATTCGTGAAATCTTTGAACATTTCAAAGGTTTCTAAAGTGAAGGGAAGAAAACTCATATCACAATTAATCATCAAATGATATCACATATCATCAATGTTTATTGTGATACAGATGATCCACATACATCAATATGTATGAGATCTTTAATACCTTGATATCTAACACCATTACCAAAGAAGGGTGCATTAGGCATTTTCTACTTTGAATACAATATTCACAAGTATGTAAGATTTGAAATTTCAGACAATCTAAAGTTTCATCTCTTACCAGTCTATTGATCTCATCAATAGACATATGTCCAAGATTTGATGTCGGATCATTGTCAAATGATCTTCATCCTTCTATTGATCTTTTTAAAGTTCAATTTTCAGTAATAGGAATTTTTAATGAACCATTCATTAATTTTCTACATATATCAGAATACTATCTGAAATATATCCATCATAACTCTTTATGATTGGTTTATTCCAGAATTCATGTTTATTTTCAACACTTAGAAATAAACAATGAGTGTATTCTAATATCTGGGTCATAGAGACATTCTCTAAGACTAAGGGCTCTCCCATTGAAAATATGTAGCCTATCTATCCAGTAGAGATTGTTGCAACAAATGCATCAATATCCGTGTGGATGACTATTAAACCTTAAGATCAAATTTTCTATTTTTCTAAAATATATGCAACCAATTGCAAGTGTCATTAGAAGAAAGAGATACAATTAATAGATTTTGATCTTATCAAATAAGAACGTCAATATCAATGGTTATATGTAGATGTAGATTATCCCGATGCATTATCTTGGTCCTTCTCTAAAGATCCTAGATAGACTAGATAGTCACACTATCAATACATCGACATATTGCACAATTGGCATTCATTCAACTCTGTGGATGTCATATGTATGGAAACCATAGAAGCACAATCAACTCTTTGACTTTCCTTCTAACTTGGGTCCCACCCATGCATCCATTGCGCTCCTTTTATCTATAAACAACCATTGCTTAAGACAAAGGATCTCTTATGTTGAATTTTAAAAATTTCAATATAAGAGTATTTCAACATTTATACATGCTTCATTCAATTCATGCAATACGAATATTATGAAGCTTCATCAATGACTAGAGTATAGATATTAGAATGATGACACTCATCATATCTTCACACATCTTAACTCTTAAAGACTTAGGTTCATGTAGGTACTCAAACATTTGAATACATCATCTCTCACAGAGCTACCATTCTGTATGATGCAGTAAACCATGTCATTCATAATTAAATGTTGAGAGCACATATGTATGCCACAATATCTTCTTAAATTTTATAGGGATTATTTGACAATTACGATCATCATCAATATGTCACTTCCAAAGTACATTCGATGAGAGATCAAGACTATAGAGACATACAAACCCTAGGATTGTAGACCTATTGTCTATTTAATTATCATTCCTCATTATTTTGAGAAAATTTTCACATTGCAACCACATACATCATGAGTCCAACTGCAAGTATAATATCTTGATCATGGATCCAATCCATGATATTTTACTGGTTATTATTGAGTATAGTACTGAGTGGATTTAATGAAGGATTATCTGAAATAAGAAATTTGCATAAATATATATACACATTTTACTTTGATTTAGGAATTTTTATATCAAAGCTATCTTGCCTTGTCAACACTGAAAGGTCATTCACTTAATCACTTTCAATGTAGGAGATATACTTACCATTATATCTCAACAAGATATGGGATCTCCTTTTTAACTTTGTTTCGTCTCAGTAATTTGAGAAACTACAACTCATATAAAAAGAAGCGGGAACTCATTCTGCCTTGAAAGTCCAAGTTGCATTCCCAATTCGGTTTTTAACACCCGAGCCCACCACCCCTAAGGTGATGTTGACCCGTCGTTAATTGAACCAACCGTCAATAGGATTAGAACTCGCTATGCGCAATCCAATATCGTTCCAATAATATGAGGAACCGATATTGGGGTCATTAAGCATACAGACTTACTCTTTCAAGAAGTAAGCCCAATCCAGATGCGCTTGTATGCATGATCTGTCACTTCGGACAGGCATCTCCTACATACAATCCCTGGCGACGGAACCCTTCGCCTTGACGGGAGACCATGGATGTCACATATGTGATCCTCCACCTTATATTCAAATTCTAATTAATAATTATGAATCATATTAATTATGATTAATTCTTTCAAGGGAAATAACAATTCTATTCATAACATAGTATTTTAATTTTAACTGGATTATATTAAATTAATGATCCAATCAATATCCAACAAATATTATTTAATTACTACTTGAAAATATGGTATTATCTCAAATACGTATTATTTCGAATTTTAATAATTAGAAAAATATATCATGATCTCTCAAACACTATCTGTTCCCTATCTGATGTCTTGGCCAGTACCGACAAGAGTGGGACAGACCACACATGGTGCAACATGCTACCTCAATGCTCCCCGACTAGATGCCATATCCGCCTCGGGAAAAGATAATGCCAAGTCGATCACTTTGTACTTGAGATGATAATCGATTTTCAACCGAATTTATACCATATAATAATAATAATCAAAACTATTTTGATTAACATTATAAGGATATTTACAAAACATATCTCCAATCTTATTCAAATAACATGTTTGTTGGAAAGTGTATGATGTAACCAATTTGTGATCTAGATCGCATCTAATCAATTATTGGTTGAGGCAATGTCATTTAAGGGAAAAATTATCATCAAATATTTCCCAAATATTATCCATAATTATTCCAAGAAATTAACTATTAGTTTCACAAGTTTCTTAAATGTCAGTCACAAGATTTTTGATAAAACATGCATTTTCCAACAGTGACCCTCACTAACTAAAATTGAAATATCTCATTCAATTTAAATCCAAATCATGCAAAATCGGTTTTTAAAGTTTGCTAATTTGATTTAAAACAGAATTCATGTGATTATCATGCATTTAAGGTATTTAAAAACACTAATTAACCCCTTGATTATGTCATGATCCGCTACCCCCGAAAAATTGGATATATGGTCATTAAAATGATCATATCTTGAGTTATTGGATTCCAAATAATGCAAACTCAAATCTTATGGTTTTCTTGATTAATAGGGAATATTATCCAATTGAAATTTTCTTGTTTAAATTTTTAAGCAGGGCCAAAATTTATAACAAAATAGTGCTACGAAAATTGAAATGCGATAAAACTTTCACGATCAAATCTTATTAGGTCTATGGATCGAATACAAAACCTCCAACCTGGCTTTGATACCACTTGAAGGATGTGGGGATATCCTTAAGTGCATCACGAAAGTGTGAGGATCGCATCGTATGCGATAGGGAGCGACTAGTCGCACTAGTTGCTTGGTGCAGCGGAATTTTAAAAAATTTAATGTGATGAAACCACAAGATCCAAGAACCTTTCTTGGATCACTTCATCTAAATTACAATTAGATGTAAGGTTTACCTCTTGGAGCGTGATTGTGATCGAGCCTCTAAACGAAGAGACCTCCTATCTCAAGTCCGATCCAACGGAGGAGACGCATGTGAGCACGTTGATGAGACGTGTGCTCCTCGCAATCCATGTTGATGATCCAAATGACGAAACTACTGATCTCGTCACACGAGATCCGAAGTCTTCTTCATGAACAAGACGTACCGAAGGAGACGGAGATTCACAAGTAAATATTTCGGTAGAATAACGATGATGTTGCGACGATGGCAACTCTGATCGAAGGCTCCATGATGGACGACCACAAGAGAGGGAGAGGGAGAGAGTCTTGGCGTGTAGAGAGAGAGAGAGAGGGAGAGAGCATTAGTTTACGTTGTAAAATATGTCACTCAAAGAGCAATTGACGTCTATTCTTATATAGGATTTTGGGATCCATGGATCTCAATCCATGGACAACACAAAATCAATGGTTGAGATTGATTTGTGTTTCTTCAATGGCCATGATATTATTGTAAAAACATAACAACAATTGATTTAAATTAAATTAATTTGTATTGATTAATAAATATAAATTAATTTCATATTTAAATCATTCGACTAGTCTTGGAGATAATGAGGAGATTGACCATATCCCCTAAAGAGAAGGGGACGGCTACCCCTTTGAGATAGAATGGGTCTATCTCCTCATAATCTCATGAGATCTCATTATCTCGTAAGATTTCATTATCTCATGGTATCTCCAAGATTTACAACAATATTTGTTGTAAATTATTTCTCAAAAATAATTCATAATTATCTTGTGAACACTGCAATCATGCCATTGGAAAAATGTGAATCACATTCACATCCCAAAACAAAATGTAAATTATATTTTCAATTAATCATATAATGTGAATCAATTTCACATTAATGATTAACTAACAAATATAAATCACAATATACTCTCTTTATTATATTATAAATCACATTTATAATACACCTGAATAATATGGATAGTGCTATCCACATTATTCATATCCATGATAATTAAATCACGTTTAATCATCTTGGATCTGTATTCTCATGTGTTCATATAATATGAATCACATTCACATTATTCACATCTTTGATAATTAAATCACATTTAATTATCTCAAATAACTCTCCTTATAATATGAATCAAATTCATATTATTCATGATAATTAAAATCACATTTAATTATCAATATCTCAATACTTGGATAAATATATCAATAATGAAATTATCCATGAACTCTTTTAAGGACAATGCGCTTTCTCCGCGGATACTTGGACATGGCGATTGTATTGTTCCACGTATAGTGACTTGGATATTGAGATCACATCTCAAATCCTGATTTTGCGGACCTCTCATAGATGCTTAATTAAATCAAGACCGTAAATCTAATCTTCTCATTACATCTGAATCACATTCAAATCAATGTCCAACATTTGGACTAAGATCAGATTACTTCTCTATGAGAGGAGTCACTAAAATCCAGATCTATTTCATCATCTCTCGGAGTGCAAACGTCATGGTCGTACAATCGTTTATGATCACATCACTCTCAGGTATTCCTAATACCTGTACATCCTACATACTAGAAGACGCAGAATAAATCCGAAGTTTTAGATCTCTTTTATACCGTCTCCTTTAGGATTTTATCATTAAGGTTGTTATTCGATTATTGGGAGTCAGTATCGATTATATACTTTCCAAAAGCATATATCATACCTAGGTGTTTATCATATACTTTCCAAAAGCATACATCAAACCTTACAAATTCAATCAAGCTTCCAAATCGAGACGACTACACATGGAATTTGATTCTTCCCAATATCTCATGAGTGAGCTCATGTCCTTCCAGTTCAGCAGTGAACCTGTATGATCCCTCTGAGAGATTGTATTACTCATATGCCCTTGCATGCACACCAGCACGCCGATGTATAGATCTTGGTTAGGTCATCAACCTATTGGTCTGCCTAATGTACATACTCAAACATATAGTAACACATTTGTTTCTAGTCAGAGGATGCGTGCCTATATCGTGACAGCATACGACATAGGTCTTTGGTTATCTCGATTTTGCTAAGTTTACTTCGTGACATAAATAATCTAACACCTCCGAATCTCTGTTCCCATGCAGAGGACCTGTATCAAGAGGTCGGTCAGATATCAGCCTTTATGAAAGGATTGCCATCTCCTACTCAGGCTGGAGATCATCTCTTAACAATCATTTGACGGTGCTTGATGAGTCCTCAATCTAACTCTTTATATATTCATTCAAGCACCAACCTCTATGATTCAATAATCAAATCAACAGTTGCATGATCATTAAGATGGCAATGGTACATAATCCTAATTGTACCAAAGGACCTATTATGCAAATTAGTTACTCTTCATTTCAGACCAGGGAATGATATTTGCAATAACATTGATTGCTTAATGGCTCGTCGTGGGCTCGCATGTCCAACATCTACCCCAACTCTTCAATCGAAACCACTAGAATCCAAGATCCCCTTCTCCTTTTACTTATCCCTTCTCACCAGATCATTCCGTTCTATCTATCTCTGTTAGATTTGGAACACCTAATGCTTTATCCCTTAATCACCTCTAACAACCATCATCCCTGATCCTATTTGATGCCTCTAACCACTTAAATATCCATACCTCCTCCTTCTGTTATAAATACATAAAACCCCTCCCGATTGAGGATCACCTGCCAACCATATTCGATCTTCATCGAGAGAGAGAGAGAGAGAGAGTTGAAGAACCCGGGCTTGTGACAGGAGCCTAGGTCTCTACTACGACGACATCCTACGATGAGATCCACGGATCTCCGCTCCGTGCCGCTGCGTTCTTCCCCAAGATCCGGCGAAACTCTCACCGCCTCGATCATGGTAATTGAGCAACGACCGGGGAAGGCCATCCCTTCCCAACATCCATGCAATACCTACAACTTCTTCTTATTTTCCATATTCTTCTTCTTCTATTACACATTTCACCTTCAACTCGATCTTCGTCACCTCCTTCTCGGCCCCTTGATGAATACCCATTCATCACTCTTTATTCTTTTATTTTAGCTACAAAACCTATGCAAAACACATGTAGATAGTTGTAAATAGCAATAATTATCATCTAGCATGCATTGTGTAAATATGCATAATTAGCATATTTTTGTGCATAAATAAAAGAATAAAGAAATAAAAGAAAAAGAGGGAGATATTTATAATAAATATTGAGCGACCTAATCCCAAGAGAGGGCTCAGCATGGGCCTGACCGCATAAAAACCCAAGTAGAGAGAGATAGGGAAGCTCATGTGTGTACATATACCTATGTATATAAATAAAAATCATTTTCCTCTTAATAAAAGTAAAAATGGGTGTGTATTTATTTGTATATTTTGTAAATATAAAATTAAAATAAAAAAGGGAAAAATCAAAGAAAAACAAAAATAAATAAAAATTCACTTCATCATTGTACATAGAACCACTCACATATGTATTATCACCTTGTAAATAAATAATTAAAATTCAATAAAAATATGTATATATTCCACATCTCATGATGTAAATAAATAAAATAAAAATCAGAAAAATGAAAATAAATTAAAAAGAAATAAAATAAAAACCAAAAGCCACCTTGTGTATATACCATGTATACATGTAAATAAATGTATTTATTTCACCCCTGTAAATAAATAATAAAAATAAAATAAAAATATCCTTTTATTCCAAATTTTATATTTTATAAATAAATAAAACATAAAATGGGAATAATTTAATAAAAATAAATTATTAAAAATAAAAATTAAAAAAATAAATACATGTATATACCTCTATATATAATAATATTTTGTAAATACCTAAATTATATTTCAAAAAATAAATAAAAATCACAAAAAATAATTTGAAAATAAATAAACAATTTTCATGTTTTAAGTTTTTCGAAATAAGGTCATTTATTATTTTTAAGTGAATTTCCAAATATTTAATAATTGGCGGGCTCCCATTGGTCCACGGGGGATTGTTGACCCCCGGTCAACTCTCCCCCGCAGACCCCCTCCTTGCGGATCCGAGCGACCGACCCGACTTCTCCCAATATTCCCCACTCGATCCGATCGCCAAATACCTAAACCCCGGGCTCCGTTTGATCTTTGCTTATTCGAGACCCTCGCCCGGGGTGGGTTCTAGGGATCCGAGCTCCACAGATCCATGCCCGACCTCGTCTTCTCGGACCCTCAGTCATATAAATCTTCACCTCTGGACAGCTTTACCCGCCATCTTTGGCCTTCCCCCTCGTTGCCAGTGAGCTCCTCCACCTCGCCTGAGTGACAGTTGTGCGAGAGAGAGTCGAAGCGAGGCTCGGGCAGCCGGGAACCACTGATCCGGCGATGACCACCGCCTTGCGCCGCCGCGCGGTGTGCTCAGCCTCGGGATGCGACGTTCCCTTGAGGCCATGACCCCGAAGCTCCCTGAGCTCCAGCACAGTCGACTTCACCTGCCAGGTAGCTTCTTTAGCTTGTAGGATAGCATAATTTTAGGTTTCCCCCAATTCCGCTCATTTTGCTTCGCCGCCGTCATTCACCTTCTCCGACTACCCATTTGCCATCCCAACCACGCCACCACCTTCGCCATACTCCTCTCCACCTTCTTCACCCAGCCAACCCCCTGACTTGCCCCGGAGAAGGTCCTCCACCCTCCTCCGTTGTCGCATCGCAGGAGGGTGCTGCCCCGACCCATTTAGTCACCCATTTCACCTCTAACCGGGTCGAGGCAATTTTCCCTTGACCCGAGATTGCTTTGGTGCCACTGTGCAGGTCAACGGATCCCATCTGGGAGGTCGAGTCATTTAGGAACCCGAGCTCCGAGCCTCTCGTCGCCGGAGCCTCTCCGACGCCTCCAGCCTCATCGGAGGCATCCATTGGCTGCGGACCACCGAGGCGAAGCCATTCCCCACCTCAGCAGCTCCAGAGGGCGTCTTCACCGCGCGCACGAAGCCGGCGAACTTCGTCGGCGAGCAGTTCTTAGAGACCCTCCAGTCGCCATTCGATCACGACTCCCGCTCCAGATCTGATCAGAGTCGTTCGTCCACGTGGAGCCTACACCGTTTGATCCATCTGGGAGCTGATCTGAGCCGCACGTCTATACGAAGAGGCACCCTGCAGTCAGGATCGTCCGTTCTACACGTGTCCTCTTCATCGCCATCGATCTAGCGAGGGTTTAGCCACCACCAGCCACCGTCAGATCAACCACGTGGCGAGCCCTCGAGCGTCCATCAGCTGAAGAGGAGCCCTCGTTCCACAACCCTCCGATCTTCCACATGGCGCCGCTTCAGCCGTTCACTTTTTAATAATGGGTAATTGTTCTTAGGCCCCTTAGTTTATTGCGTTTACTTTTGAGTCCTGTAAATATTTATTTCAGTTGTTTTTATTTCTGAACATTCGCACTTAGGAACTTTATGTTTCTGCTATTTGCACTTGTCCTATATACGTGTATCACGTACCTCGACATGTAAGATTTGGGCATTTTGCATGACTCGGGCTGGGTTTTATGCTATGTTATGAAATGGATGTAAGTTTTAGATAATTGCATTTATACCCCTGTGCGTGAATGAATTCGAGCATGTGCTGAATATCTGGACTTTTTGCGTGTTTTACCCAACAGTTTTCGCATGTGTTACGTTTAAGCCCCGGGAACTTATTTTTCTTACATTTAGGTCCCTATTCACTGTGAGCCTCTATTTTAATTAAATAAAATAGCAAATTAAACCCAAATTGTGTGAGATTTGGATACGTGGCTCCTGCCACTGTGTAAGAATTTCCCTAATTTTTGGGTATGTTTTTTAGGCTTTTTAATATTTTTAAAAATTCAAAAACAGTTGTTTCTGCCTCTGTCCAGATTAGAAAATCGTAAAAATATAAAAACTCTTCTAAAAATTCTAAAAAATTAGGATTTGTTAAATTTGTGATGTTTGATTTTTTGTGCAATTTTGGTTATTTTTGGATATTGAAAAACCTTAAAATTTAAAAAAACCCTTAAAAAGTCATAAAAATTCTAAAAGTAGTAGAAAATTTTAAAAATAATAAACTCTTTTTCTGAATTTTCCTTGTGGTGTCTATTTCTCATAAAAATTACCTCCAGGCTGTTATAGGACCATTTGATATTTCTCATGGCCCTTTGAAGCCTAGTTGGACAGTAGTGCAGCGTTTCTGCCTTCTTTGATTTTTAGAAAAATCTATAAAAATCAGAAAATCTCAAAAATTCACCAAAACAGTAAAAAACCTAAAAAACATAAAAATATTTTTGTTTAAATTTTTGGAGCTTTTTAGAGTGTTTAAATAATTTGTTGATTGTGCTTGTATTTACCTTTTTATTATTTTTCTTCATTATTAAAAATCCAAAAAAATAAAAATAATTAAAAACCACCAAAAATACTTGTTTTTGCCTTGTTTCATTTTTGACTACTTCGTAGGCTGCAGGCCAATTCGTGCTCCCTGAGTCCGTCCCTGGGTACTACACCAGGCTAATCTCATAGCCAAGGTCATTATTTTTGTTTTTATTGTCTTATCGTGTTGATTGGTGGTCTGCTCTTATATTTTTCTTGATTGAGCCCAGATTTCTCTCTTCGGATCACAACGACTCTGACTTTTTATATCAGATCCGGATTGATTGAGATATTCGGCTTAACAGAATGGCGCCGTTGCCAGGGAGCACGGCTTAGTAGTCACTTTTGATTTTTCCGCGACTTTATTTTTCGTGGCTTTCTATAGATATTTTTGTATATATTTTATCTGACTTGTTTATATATAATAATATGGTTTAACACTCTGTTTGTTTTCTTGTGAGGGCCCGAGGACCGAGACGGCTTTCTTCGGAAGCCGAAGCAACCGCGGGAGTCGGAGGCGACTCTTTTCTGCATAGAGCCGCAGGAGGACGCGAGGAATCGAGTAGGAGTGCGGGAGCCGCGGAATAGCCGCGAGAGTAGTTAGATTAGCTTAGTTTCATTTTAAGCACTTATTTGAACTGTTGTAATAATACATGGACAGGACAGAGACACTTAGACTCTCGGGGTTTGTTTCGTCGAGCACCGGTGTGCTCGGGGGACCCCACCAGTTTTTCGCAGTTTTACGCGGTTTTCGACCGTTTATTTACTACTTGTCAGATTTCGCGGTTTTCAGCCTTAGCTTGGGATTTTGTCTGATTGTGACGTAATTAATTAGGATCCAAACACCTTAATATCTGCATGTACCTATAGTTCGAATAATTGGACCTATTAATTAATTCACAAGAAAAAGCCGCTTATTAGAGCTCTGGTCCACGTGCCTTGAGGAGTCACATACAGTGCGTGTAGGATCCGTTGTGGCGGACACCGAGTGGCTACCAAGATAGGACTCCGGACCTAGGCTCGAGTACCCGGCTACCGTTCTTTCGTGTAGAAATTGCTCTGCTAGGGACGGTTTTCCGCATGCTTCATATAGGTCGTTTATATTCTGTCTTTTATTTTATGCGCGGATCACCCTGCATGTAGACTGCTGGAGTCAGGTACGCATTTCTTACTCTGCATGCATCATTGATTTCCTGCGCATCGGCTTTTCCGCTTCCTTCCCCCTGTTTTTCGGGACTTAGGAATAAAAGAAATCGGAAAATTCGTTAGACGATTTTTGAAAATACATAAAAAGAAAAACAATAAAATCGGGACTGCTAATCACACTTGACCTAAAAGACACATAATTGAAAAATCTATCTTGGGGAGAGTAACCCCCTCCTTGTTTGATTTGGATGAGCGAGAGAGTGACCCGTATCCTAGACTAGATCCATATCCGATTTCTTGACTGACTACCGGCCTTTTATTCGGGATAGTCGGTCAAGAATATTGGATTCCTATCAGCTCACGTAATCTCTCTAAAAGACTGACTTGATCACCTAAAAAAATTGACAAGATAATTGATCGATCCCTTACGGTCTTCAGCTCGTGTGCATAGGTGAATCAGAGGTTTGCTTTTTCATCTTGTGTGGTTTCCAGATCCCTTCTGCCTTTCCCCTCTTCTTCTTCTCCACTTATTCTTTTCTCCCACCCACCCTCACTTAAGTCTTTTCCCCCTTCTTCTCCTTTATCCCTGGATGATGGATTCCCCTCATTGTTGGCCGACTCTTGCGGCTTTTTCTCCATCCTCTGACCATTAATCCAGTCCACCTTCGAGGGAGGTCGAATCTCCGACCAACCTCCCGCTCCCTCCCTCCCATCCCTTTTACTACTCTAGGCATGCTGCGCTAGACGTCCGCGGATATCAGATGAAGTAGATGCAAGACCCGGATGATGCCATTGCTGAGTTGAGAGTGCACTCCGTTCGTGATCAGAGAGAGCAAAGGAGATCATCAGATAGATCCTATCCTAGATTAATGGAGGAGCAGATAGGACAGGGAGCCCAGTCAGCTTCTACACTAGGTCCATTCATCTTGGATTTGGATCTTATTCAGAGACTGCCGACATTTTCAGGGGAGGCGCACGAGGAGCCCTATCTTCACTTGTCAGATTTCGAGGAGTTTTGCAGAGCACAGTTATATTCAGATATCACTGCAGAGGACCTGATGCTGAGGACCTTCCCATTCACACTTCAGGATAGAGCCATGAGATGGCACAGACGATTGGGGAGGAGATTTGCTACATGGGGAGAGCTACGCTGAGAGTTTTTACAGAGATACGTTCCCCAATGTAGAGCAGAGTGGATGCGGTCTTTGATCACCGACTTTTCAGTTGACCCCCAGGAGCCACTGCATGAGGCATGACCGAGGTTTCTTGACCTCTTGAGGAGATTTACGGACCACGGACTTCCACTGATAGACATTATTGAGATATCCATGCGGGGAATGACCGCAGAGCAGATAGCACTGGTGATTACCACATGCGGTGGTTCACACCGCAGTTCCGACATTCACTTACTGGATACCATCTCGAGATTACTTTTACAGAGATCTTCTTTACAAGATGCTATAGTCGGGACAACACATGAGGATGGTGCAGTACCAGTGGGGTGTATCGCACAACATGAGGACACAGTTTCTACACACCAGCCCGAGGACTTGGATGCCCCAGCACCACAGAGTACAGAGGAGATGACTGCTACAGCAGAGGTTCTGACCCAGAGTCTACTCGAGTTCCCGTTGGTCTTCCAGCTAGAGTTTGAGTCAACCCCATAGTTCTCAGTTGACGAGTCTTGGATGTCAAATCTTCTGATACTCCAGGAGCCGGAGGAGCCCCCGCTTTTACAGCCATTGATTCAGTCACTTTAGTGTCCAGTCTCGGAGTAGTCAGCTTCTTTTCTGCAGAGACACTTCTCGGAATCTGACAGATACCATGCCTCAGCCCAGCAGTTACAGTTCGATATGGGACACCACTTTGAGAGTACAGATACATATATTCCCATATTCGAGCCTTTTATCCTCCACTTTGACGAGACAGACACACTTGTTGAGGACCACTTGACAGCTAGCATTGCCGTAGAGCGAGGATTAGCCGCAGACACATTGCTAGCCTCCGCGGTGTTGACCAGTACCTTCTCCTGCTTCTAGATTGCCAAGAGACAGATTTCAGATGATGATGCAGCCTGGTGCACCGAGTGGATACTTGACAGCAGCGCATAAGCCCTTCTAGACCCTGATCCTCTATTTCTCACTACAGATCTTGCATTTCTCCCCGAGGGTTATCTGCGGGAGAATGCCATATATGATGAGTACTCGGTTTCACCTTCTGAGAGTGTATCCGATCTGGAGGAGCACGAAACCGAGTCTTCTGATCATTCTGAGTCTGAGTCATCTCACCTCGACGATCCTCGCGAGGATGAGCCGATCCTGGAGATATTCGATGATCTGCCCTATTTGTCTCTATCATATGCATCGGATATCAGTTTTCTTAGAGAGTCTCCTGATCTGGATTGTCCACACCTTTTCGAGACACTGATCGACGTGGAGGATTCCGTGGCTGATCCTTCTCCACGTTTGATTTCTTTGGCTCAACACTTCCACTCCAGTCTGATCCAGAGCCGACAATTTCTTTTGTGCTACCGGATCCCGATCACGTACTTCCATATCATTGGTTGGTAGCAGACACCCGCCTGATTGCATACATGGGTGTCATTCCTTGCACTATTGATTTCGTCGTTGTTCTCATACCGAGACTGCGACGACAGTACGACATTCGCCTTACAGATGTCGTCCTGAACCCTGACACAGCTTTATCCTAGCCTTTGCGCCCAACTAGGGGCGTAAAATCTAGCACTTATTGAGAGGAACCTCAACATTGTACCTATTGTATATATGTGTTTTGTCTTAGTTTGATCTTTCCTTCTTCCGTTTTTGTTTTCACCCCGTGTCTCGTATAGGATTATCTTTGATATACTTAGGATATACCTCATCCTAAGTATAGGGGGGTGGAAACACCGAGTTGTTCTCCCATTCTGTTTCATCACTTTTGTCGTTGCCTATACTTAAGGATTCTTTACCATAAGTATAGGGGGAGTGATGCCCTTCCATCTTGTATATATTTATTGATCTTCTTCGTGTCTTTCTACCTCTGTTTTGCTGCCTATACTTAGGGATATTTCACCCTAAGTATAGGGGGGGTAGACCCTGTACATCCTTCACTCGGATTTCCCTTTATGTACAACTTGCTATACTTAGAATTACTTGATCCTAAGTATAGGGGGAAACACCGAGTTCTCTTCATTCTATTCTTTGATTCATCTTTGTATATAGCCATTCCTTTTCACTTCTCTATACTAAGTACGAGTTATGTCGTCTTCATCGCTCTTGATCACTCTGAGGACATCGTTCGAGCTAAGTATAGGGGGATGTGTATATATTTCATATATACTTTAGCCATAACGATGAGTGTGTTAATAAATAAAAATGGCTAAAAACCTAAAAATCCATAAAATTTAAAATTTTTTCCCTTGTATATAAAATTCATTTTGCACATACCTATTTATTTATCAAATTATATTTGCAAAAATGTTTTCAAAAACTTTTTTGTGTAAATAGTGTGTAAATATGTGCATATCGAAATTATGTATATAGTACAAATTTTTCCAAAATGTTTTGAAAATCAAAAGTTTGCAAAAAACTTGTGTTTGTGTAAATATTTTGCAAAACTTGCATCCATGCATACATCCATGATTTCAAAACATTTTTCAAAAAATTTGCACATATGTAAATATTGTGTAAATAGTATCTTTGTATATACTTGTATAGTTTTTCCTGGATTATAGTTGACATTTAAACTAGCCTGGAATTAAATTGAAAAATGGAGCTTGATTAAGATCTTAATCCACCTAAGTATAAGAGGAACCTTATAGGGCTTAGGGTTAAGGCTTTTCAGGTCCATAGTGACTTACTTCTTTGAGTCCACTAGGCTATGAGCGCATGTCATCTTGATGAGCCTAAGTAGAGCACTTAACAACACACGCATAACTCTCAGAGACAATGGCTTTGCTTGCACCAGCACCTTACACATAGCTCTCCACTGATGAGGTGGTGAGGAGGCAGTTTCCTTTGGCTTGGGGTAGCATATGAGGGTAGTACTTCTAGGCAGAACCTCTCTTCTTCTTCTAGTGAAGGAAGTGCGTCTCAACTTGGTATGGTGGTTATGAAGTCTAGAGACAGAAGCCGTGAGTTGCAATAAAGCTTCAAAAGAGGGATAGTCTACTGGCTCAAGAGGAAAAACTCCTTGTATATATGTTGCACCATGTAGATATGTTGTACAAATGCACATGAAAAAAAATGTGCAAAAAGAAAAGAACTCCAAAAAAGTGGTGGGTCGGATTGAAAATTTAATAATCCCACCGGAGTATATACAGTGCAAATAAAGCAAAAGCTTATGGTATACATGTTTCATCTCATGAAGCTTGCAGCGGGAGACTCAGCTACACTGGTTAGAGCTCCCAAGGATACATGGCTACACTGGCCATGGTCCATTCTCTTCTTCCCCCTCTTCTTGAGCCGGTTGCACTTGAACTTAGAAGGGAATACCCCGCTTCTCGAGGAAAGAGTTGCTAGACCGAGGCATTAGAGTTACCAGGTCGAGGGTGGTTGTTTCTTTGTTACTTCTGAGGTGGGGAGCTACATATCACTTACACCGTACAAGGAAAGATTCATGCTCATTAGAGTTTGTGTATGTAGACTTGTTCTGATTTGGTTTATTGAGGAGTCTTGCCCATAGATTGGTGGAACTTAGAGGCTGTTAAGTTTTAAGCTTAAGTCCAAATAAGGTTCCGACAAATTAATAATCCAAAGATCTGATCGAGCTCCATCTTTCAATTTAATGAAGGCAAGTTTAATAATCAGCATTGAACCATGCATTTTTTCCTCTTTTTCTTTTTCTTCTTCTTTTGCACTTCTTTTTCAAATAAGTGTTTGCTAAGGGACTAGCAAAGTTAAGTACAGGGGGGTGATGAATACCCATTCATCGCTCTTTATTCTTTTATTTTAGCTACAAAATCTATGCAAAATACAGGTAGATAGTTGTAAATAGCAATAATTATCATCTAGCATGCATTGTGTAAATATGCATAATTAGCATGTTTTTGTGCATAAATAAAAGAATAAAGAAATAAAAGAAAAAGAGAGAGATATTTAGAATAAATATTGAGCGACCTAATGATAAATCCACATTTCATCATCTTTATTCTATCATTTTGGCACCAAAAACCCTATCAAATGCCTGTAAATACCCTTTATTTCATCATCTTAGCATTCATACATGTACCTGTAAATAGTGTATAAAACACTGCAATTAAAGCCAAAATTATAAAATAAATAAAAGAAAAGAAAAAGAATAAAATATTGTAAATATTTTATGACCCAAAACCCCGAGACCTAGGCATCTTGATGAATAGGTCGACCAGGAATACAGTAGGGGGAGATAAGGGCCAAAATACAGATAAACTACCTATATTATTCTATTCATTCTTTATTCATTTTGTGACCTATTTTTGGTTCCACTTTCTATACATCAAATAAAGAAACTTTGTACATGAAAGTTGTAGATAATTTTATAAAGAAAAATACAAAATTGATTTCACTGAAAAATAATGTATAGATAAAAAGTTATGGTCTAAATAAAAATCCAGAATCCCAACTTCCCAGACCCGTATCTCACAAACGACAACTCCAAATGCATCAAACTCACTTTAATTGTATATAGAATAAAATAAGCTATTTAATAGCAGTGGTTTCGCATTTGGCGGAGCTACGGTTTGAAAGTTGAGTTTTGGACCCCCATTGTATAATTGTACAGATTAAAATATTCCATTTATTATTTATTCATTATTTTTATATTTTTATATTTTTATAATATTATAAATATTACTTATAATAACTATGTACATTAAAATCAAAATAAAAATGCAAAGAAAACTCAAAATAAAAATAAACAGATATAGATCATACAGGTATTATACCTATGTTTATACATATACTTTTTACACTTATATTTTATTAAATGAACAAAACATATCAGAAAAATAAAACAAAAATGTATCTGTGTATATAAAAGTATTTTATGATTTTATAAAATAAGAAATAAAAATAATAAAAGTAAAATACACAAAATAAAAATAAAATACTAAAATACATAGGTATTACACCTATAAGGGGTGTAAATGTAAACTTATAAAAATATGCCTCATAAAAATAAATAAAATCAAAATAAAATACTACATAAAATTTTAAGCATTTTTTATTTAATAACCAAAAATTAATTCGTCCATTTTCAATTTTTAAATGAATTAATAAGATTTTTTTGGTCTTTTCCCTGGTTGGTCCACGTGGACCAACCAGGTACCTCCGATTGTTGACCGGCGGGTCAACAGTCTGTCCTTGACCCCTAGGTCTGCGTTGGCCTCGATTTTTGCCCGCTTTTGCGGATTTTTCGAGGCCACGTCTTTCATCCGTTGAGGTTGTTTCCTTCGGCGATTTTGTACCTGGTACCATCACCTCCATCGCCGACCTATTAGATCTTCTAGGATCGCCTTCGCGCACCCGTGACTTTGCCTCGAAGTCACGCCTCCACCATTCTTCATATACGAACCCACCACTTCCATCCCCGGTTTGAACACCTTCGGTCCACCCCTCTTCGTCTCTTTCGTGCTCCGGACACTCCTGGAGGTGACAGCTCCACCGCAGTGTCCTCAGCCAAGACAACCGAGGTCGGAGGCGTCTCCACCATCTCCCGCAACTCCGGCGGTTGAGGTACCTTCTCCCTCTGGCTCCGGCCATCGAGGCAGCCCCATCTCCCCCATTTTCGTCAGCATTTAATTCGCCTTAGCTTAAGGATTAAAAGCCATATCAAATCTTGAAGTTCCATTGATCGAATCGACCTATCGAACCCCCTCGCCGGAGCGCAACTCCGGCTGAGTCACCCCTGTCGTTCCGCGCCGCTATTCCACCTCCGCGGGGTCCAGGCAACTTGCCCTGGACCCTCTCACTCGGTTTTGCAGGTCAAAGCACGTTGACTCGTGCCTGGAGGACATTTTGGAGTCTCGCCGGAGCTAACGGAGCTCTAAAGCTCCGCCACCCTCTCGCGAGTACCTCGATCATCGCCGAGATCTTTTGCCGCCACCAGGAGATAGAGAAGGACCAGAGGAACGCCCAGATCCAGTTTGGAGCTCAGAAGCCTTCCGGAGACGGAGCAGCACCTCGGAGAACCTCGGCTCGCCGGAGTTCTCCGCAGTTCTTGCTCTGGCTGTCGCCACCGTTGGATCGAGGAGGAGCGTCAGATCGCGCGTCGACCGTCAGATCATCCGAGCCCAGCTACCGTTGGATCTCATTCTGAGATCTAATCTCAGACGTCGAAGCGAAGCGTCATCGGCCGTCTAGATTGCGCCATGTGTCAAGTGGCTTCTTCATCGCCGTTGGATCGCGCGCAAGAGGGGTATTTTGCACTCTAACCCCAGCGCATTTTGTATTTACATCTCAGTACCAAAACATTCGTCTGTAGTTTAATTATTCTGTGTTATTTGCATGTAAGCCCCACACTTTTATTTTTATTGCACGTAGGTCCTGTGCCACGTCACCTCACGTGCCTGTGCGCGTGAGGGGGTGGGCTTTTTGCAAGGACACCCTTGGGGTTTATTTATTTAAGATTAGTCCCAAAATTTGTGACGTAGTGTAAAAGTTTGGGATATTTTGCATAGAAGCCCCTGATACTTTTGGAAATTGCCTTTAGGTCCCCGCCAGGTGCGTGTGTAGCACGTGCTTGGCTTGGACATTTTGTATTGAGTCACCTCCGGGTTTTGTAATTTGCTTCTAGTCCATTAAATGCAAGTTTTAGTGTAAAACTTTGTGGCAATTTTGCACGTACCCCCTGGAACTTTGGATATTTGCACTTATGCCCCTGCCAGGCTGTGGTATTTTTGTGGGCTTGTGTTAATTAACTGGGGCATCATTCTAAAAAAAATTCCCAAAAATTAAAGTTAAGCTCTTGTGTGCTTGCATTTTCACGCCATATTTTTGCATTGCATTTTTATTGCATTTTCATATTTATTAAAAATCAAAAACATGCATTTATTTCCCTGTTTGCATTCGAAAATACATAAAAATTATAAAAACGTTTTAAAAAATTCCAAAAAAAATTATATTTTGTGCGTTTTATCATCTATTAGTGTTAGTCCAAAAACCACTAAAAATTTCAAAAGAAAACCCTTAAAAATTAGAAAACCCTTAAAAAAATTCAAAAAATTCTAAAAATTCGTAGAAAAATAACAAAAATACAAACCCAGTTGCTGTGTATCCCTTATTACATTATCTATATCTTAAAATTAATTTGGGAAAATTTTGTTACTGTTTGGTATTTATTATTCCCATTTTGATCTCAGCCAACTACCCTATTCACTATTTCCCTTTATTTCAGTATTTAAAAATAACAAAAACACCTAGAAAAATATCCAAAAATCACAAAAACAGTAGAAAATCTTAAAAAAACCAAAAAGATTTTATCTCTGAATTTTTGAGCATTTTTGCATAGTTTTATAAATAGTGTAGCACTTCTTTAATTACCTTGTTTATATATTCCAATATTGAAAAAGAAACAAAAATATATAAAATATAAAATTTTAAAATACAGAAAATTAAAAAAAAACTGAAATACAACATTAAAAAAATAAAAAAAATATAAAAATTAAAAACCCACAAAATTTTCTTTGCTTGCTTAGTGTAGACACCACACACATACACACACACACATTTGATTGCTCTACCCTGTTTGCTCCCTGTGTTCGAACTCTCTGCATACTTGCTTGCTATACATTTTGTGCAGAGTTAAAAATAAATTTTAACTCAACATTTATTTCTATTTCTTTGATCTATAGTGTAGGTTAATTGTTGATTAATTTCAGGATTTGATTGGTTGACACTTCGACTGTGTTCCCGCCTTGTGTGGAACACAAGACCGATCGATTTTAGGAATTATCAAATGGCGCCGTTGCCGGGGAGCAACAGCGAGTAGTTCATATCTTTGCTTGTTTGTGTTTGTAGTCTACCATAGCTGTATTTTATCTCTCTTGCGTTTCTGATATATATTGTTGAGCTTTCTGACCATTCTTTTCTTGTCTTCTTGCGAGGGACCGCGGAGCAAGGCGGATCGCCTTGGTGACCCGACGCATCCTTGGGAAGCGGTGCTAGCTATTCTTTAGCCAAGCCGGCAGGAGACAGCAGTAGGAGTGAGAGAGAGTGCTTAGATTAGTTGCAATTTATTTTTGTGAGAGAGTGATTTCATAATTTGTAATAATACAGGTACATTAGGACTTTGGACTTTCGAGCCCAATTTTCGGGTGTTTATTCACCCAGGGGCTCACCGCAGTCTTGTCGGCTTTTCATCGCATTTTTTTTACTTTGTTTTCCGGTTTTGTTTTCTTCACTTTGTGTGATTGAGCCCTTAGATTTAGGATTGCTTGCGATCGATTAAGGCCAAACACCTAATATATTTTGCATGTACCTATAGCCGTGTTTGGACTTAGTCAAATTTTTAAACAGTCGTTTCATCATCCTCGAGCCTCCGTGCCGCGAGCCCACCCCATCAAGCACTACTCCTGAACTCGATTTGTCGAGAAGAGGAGGAGTGAGTCTAGACCGGACCTTTTTGGATTGAGGATTGGTGACCGACTTGTGGTTCTTCCCGCTAATAGCAATTTTTAAACTTAGGACGATTTCATCGGCTTTGCATTTGCATATAGATAGGTTTCAATTCTGCTGAGCATCTTTGCATGTAGAGTGCTGGAGGCAAGGTGAGCTTTTACGCTTTAGCATCCATCATCGTTTGCCGCTTGCATTGCTTTTCCGCTCCTCTACCTCTGTTTTTTTTATCACCTAGGTGCTAAGTAAAATTGACTCCTCGTTAGGTTCGTGCATTCTCACTAAAAATCCACAAAAAAGTGATAACCAATAAAATTGGGACTGCTAATATTACTTGACCCTAAAAAAGATCAAAAAGAAAATTTTATCTTGGGGCGAGTAATCCCCTCATTGTCTTCGCTTTTTCTTCCTCGCGCACACGCTAAGAATTAGTGCCCAAATCCCATTGAGCCCCTAAGTGTTTTTGTGCAACTTCTTGACTTTTTCACCTAACTCTAAAACAGACAAGATAAAAAGACCGCATTTGTGGTCTTCACCGAGTTGAGTAGGTGAATTGTGGGTTTGGTTGTTTCATTTTTGCTTGTGATTGTTTTGTGTGCATTGTAGATCATCTCTGCGCATTTGCACCTTTCTCCACACATCTATTGACTTGACCATCGTATTCTCCCGATCATTTTCTCTTGTTTCGAGATGGATCCCTGGAGCGATTTTTATCCGGATTTTGCGGATTCCTCGTACCCTCCAGCCGGTCCACCTCTCTTTTATCAGGAGGATCCTCCTCCTACTTTTTCTGATTTTTGTACATACCCGCCTCAGCCACAGTATCAGACCTCGGATTTCTACCCACCTCCACCTCCACCTGTGTATTATCCACCTCCACCTTCACATCCACCCGAGTCTGGCTTGATGGAGTCACCTCCCTTGATCTCTATGAGTGATATCTTGAATCGGATGACAAAGCGCATTGATTTGATGAATGATGATATTGCTTTCTTGAGGAAGAATCAGATGAATGCTCCTTTCGTCGGGGATACGACTTCACTTGTAGGAAATCATGGGAGCTTGCAATCGCCAAAAATACAAAAAAATGAGAAAAATGTAAAAATCCAAAAAGAGTTCGGGAGACACTTGGATGATCAATATTTTGAGGAGAGAGTCCACTTGCCAGAATCCTTGACCACACATCCTTTCACACCTAGTCCCACCTTTGACCCCGAGGATGCCTATGTACAGACTGCTCTGGGCACTCCTCATGTACATGCTGATTCCGACTTCCTCCCTTGTATGGAGGAAGTCCAAAAATTCAAAAAAATGCTATTTGAATCCGAAGTGGTGGCCACTATTCATGAGATCATCCGTGCCCCACTTCAACAGGCCATGACCCAATTATCTGCTCCTCTTCCCAAGAAGAGAAAGCGGAGGAGCAGATCTGAGCGTCACATTTTGACCATGGCCACTGCCCTCGCCATCACACACCGTCCCATTCCCAAGAAGAAGAACACAGATACACCTTTCATCACTTGCACCATCTATACTACACTTGTGATCGCACTCTCCTGAACGGCGATGCATCTATTAGCATACTACCCTTCTCAATGGTACAATCTCTTCACTTAGGGCCTCTCAAGAAAACCAGGATGATCGTACAGTTTGCTGATGGATCTATAAAGAGGCCGAAGGGTATCCTTGAAAATGCAGTCATATCTATTCAGGGCACGCGCCACAATGTTGATTTTGTCGTGTTTCCCATGGAGAACTCCATAGGGGAGCCATCTCCAATCATCCTGGGACGACCATTTCTCGCCTCTGTGAGGGTCGTTATTGACTATGGATCAGGAGAGGTTCGCTTCCGTCCTATTGACGAAAGCGAAGTGTCGATCACCACATCTATAGTTGACCAAAGACCTGCACCTGATGCACCTTCACCGATCTTAGCTGACTCCGAGGCCCGTGACCGATCTGATACTACTAAAGATGTTTGATTAGCGAAACCTAATGAGACCCGACGAATCCCTCGAAAGGGGAGGAAATCGGAAAGCATGGACCTTGAGTTTCCTCCTCCTGGTGTGTGGCGATGTGTTGATGAAATCCAAAGCATTTATGTGATTGATCCGTTTGAGCGGAGGGCAGATACAAAGACTAGACAGGACGGACCTGGTTTGACTACTTCCACTGATAAGTCCGTTCCTGGGCCTTCAAAAGTAATGATGATTGAGGTCGGTTATGATGCGAATGTTAAAAATTTTTGGCCTCGTGATGAAAAAGATGATTCAGGTGAAACTCTTGAGGACGATCTGAGTTCGGATACTTCCACTGATGATTTCGTGCCTTTTGATTTTGACCTGGACGAGCCCTCGCAGGACGACTCCGATTACACTTCTCCCGAGGATGATGAGTTTGTCCCATTCCACTTTGATATCTGCAAGACTTCCAAGGCCGTACCTAGTCGTACTTCTTCCACTGATCAGTTCGTGCCTTTTCGATTTGATTCCACTGAGGGCCTTCACTCTGTCGACCCTGATCGGCTTCCGTCCACTGTGGACCCCGATGTCGACATTCACCATATCAGATCTATCCCTCAGCGGTCTCGCAAGAAGGTCAGCTTTCCACCTTCTTGATCATGTGTATATCCATCTCTGTTGTATATTCCCTTGTGTACCTCGGTTCTTTCTTCCGTATTGCTCGGCCACCCATTCTCGTGTTTGCCTTGCTTAGGACGTACTTTGTCCTAAGTATAGGGGGGGGGTGGACGGGCCGAGTGTTCATTCTTCATTTCGTGTGATCACTCCTGTTGTTGCCCATACTTAGGGCTTCTTTTACCCTAAGTATAGGGGGAGCGATGTGTACATTCTCATGATCTCATTTCTAGTCTCATCTCTTTTTCTTTTCTTCTTTTCTTCTTTGCCTATTCTATCTTCTTCATCTATCAGAAAGGTGCCGCCCTTGTAGACAGTTTTCCATACTTAGGACGTACTTTGTCCTAAGTATTGGGGGGTGTGCACCCCGAGGTGTTTTATTCTTTGATCCTCTCCATTGTCTCCTCTTCGTGTCTATACTTAGGGATATTTTTACCCTAAGTATAGGGGGAGACAATCTGAGTACGATCTGTTCATTCCCACCCTTGACCCTCCCTGTATTGTGTACAGTCTGCTATACTTAGGATTATTTGATCGTAAGTATAGGGGGGACGGTCAACTTCTCTTTGGTTTATTCATTCATCTCTTATTCCTTTATTCTTTCGACTTGTCTATACTTAGTACGAGTTATGACTTCTCTTTTCTCTCTGATCTATGAGGACATAGCTCAAGCTAAGTATAGGGGGGTCGTATATACTGTGTATATACTTTGCCATAACTCGTACTTTCGTATTTTCTTAATAATATGGCTAAAAATTCTTTAAAATTCATAAAAAATCTTTAATAAAAAGGTGTTCTGTTCCTCAAATTCTTTTTGTAACTACTGATTAATAAATCAGGTGAAAATGTTTTTTGCAAAATGTTTGAAAAATAGTTTGAAAATCTTTGTGAACATTTATTGAAAACTATTTGTAAAACATTTTGTTACATGTTTTCAACCTTTGTAAAAACATTTTGATTATAAAAACCATTTTCTTTGTGTGAAATAAAATGTTTGAAAAATGATTTGCAAATGGTTTGAAAAATGGTTGCAAAAGTATTTTGAAAAATCTATATATACTGTTTGAAAAACCTTTGCAAAATGATTTTCAAATGTGTGTACATGTTTGTAAAATGTTTGTAAAAACTATTTTGGACTATAGTTTTCAAAATTATTTGAAAAACCTGTGTCAAATAAGTTTGAGGAATATACACATCACCCCAAAATCCATTATATGTATATACTTAAAAATTTAGCACTTACCCTTGTAAATTCTTAAAACCTACTTCTTGTATATAAGAAGCACTCCCGTGTACATATTTTCACCTAATTTTCAGCCAAAATCTTTTTGTTTTCAAAAATCCCAAAAACATTTGCAAAAACTAAAATCCAAAAACATTTGAAAAATCTTTTTGAAAAATACAAAAAAATGCATTCATTATCTTTTCAAAAATCCATAAAAAGTTCAAAATCTTGAAAATTGCATCACAAAAATATTTTCTACATTCTGCATCGCATAGCATGAGCATTTTTCAGATTGAGTTTGATAGTTGAACAAGTCTAAGTAAAATCCGGAGATTGGAGCTTGATTGGACCTTAAAATCTACCTAATAACAGGAACCTTATAGGAACTGGGTTTGAGGTACTTCAGGTCTAGTTGACTTAATTCTTTGAGAATCACGGGACTTGGTTCAATGGATTCTTGACTGCCTAAGTAGAGTATTTCGGAGCACATGCACGACTCTTGTTGATAATGACCGAACTTGGACACCTGCACCTTTCACGTAGCTCTCCACGGATGAGGTGGTAAGGAGGCAGTTTCCTTTGGCTTGGGGTAGCATATGAGGGTAGTACTTCTAGGCGAAACCTCTCTTCTTCTTCTAGTGAAGGAAGTGCGCCTCAACTTGGTCTAGTGGTGATGAAGGCTAAAGAAAGAAGCCGTGGGTTGCAATAAAGCTTCAAAAGAGGGATAGTCTACTGGCTCAAGAGGAAAATTTCTTGTATATATGCTGCACCATGAAGATATGTTGTACAGATGCACTTGAAAAAAAAACTCCAAAAAAAAGTGGTGGGTCGGATTGAAAATTTAATAACCCCACCGGAGTGTATATAGTCCAATAAAGCAAAAGCTTATGGTATCCATGTTACATCTCATGAAGCTTACAGCGGGAGACTTAGCTACACTGGTTGAGCTCCCCAAAATTCTATACCTCGTTTTCCCCCTCTTCTTGAGCCAGTTGCACTTGAACTTAGAAGGGAATACCCCGCTTCTCGAGGAAAGAGTTGCTAGACCGAGGCATTAGAGTTACCAGGGTGGGGGAGGTTGTTTCTTTGTTACTTCTGAGGTGGGGAGCTACATATCACTTACACTGTACGAGTCAGATTCATAGTCGTAAGAGTTTGCGCATGAGTTGAAGTATTTCTGACCTGGCTTTTGAGGAGACTTGGACAGAGTTTTGGGATTCTCAAGGACTGTTGAATTTCAAACACGGTTCTCACTAAGGTTCCGCCCGCAATAAAATTCCAAAGGTCCGACTTAAGCTCCAAACTTTGATTTTGTGAAGACAAGTTTGATAATCAAATTAAATCCAAGTTCTTCTTCTTTTTCTTTTCTTTCTTTCTTTTTGCACTTACTGCATAAGTGTTTGCTAGGGACTAGCCAAGGTAAAGTATAGGGGGATGCTGAATCCACATTTCATCATCTTTATTCTATCATTTTGCACCAAAAACCCTACCAAATGCCTGTAAATACCCTTTATTTCATCATATTAGCATTCATACATGTACCTGTAAATAGTGTATAAAACACTGCAATTAAAGCCAAAATTATAAAATAAATAAAAGAAAAGAAAAAGAATAAAATATTGTAAATATTTTATGACCCAAAACCCCGAGACTTAGGCATCTTGATGAATAGGTCGACCAGGAATAAAGTAGGGGGAGATAAGGGCCAAAATACAGATAAACTACCTATATTATTCTATTCATTCTTTATTCATTTTGTGACCTATTTTTGGTTCCACTTTCTATACATCAAATAAAGAAACTTTGTACATGAAAGTTGTAGATAATTTTATAAAGAAAAATACAAAATTGATTTCACTGAAAAATAATGTACAGATAAAAAGTTATGGTCTAAATAAAAATCTAGAATCCCAACTTCCCATACCCGTATCTCACAAACGACAACTCCAAATGCATCAAACTCACTTTAATTGTATATAGAATAAAATAAGCTATTTAATAGCAGTGGTTTCGCATTTGGCGGAGCTACGGTTTGAAAGTTGAGTTTTGGACCCCCATTGTATAATTGTACAGATTAAAATATTCGATTTATTATTTATTCATTATTTTTATATTTTTATATTTTTATAATCTTATAAATATTACTTATAATAACTATGTACATTAAAATCAAAATAAAAATGCAAAGAAAACTCAAAATAAAAATAAACAGATATAGATCATACAGGTATTATACCTATGTTTATACATATACTTTTTACACTTATATTTTATTAAATGTACAAAACATATCAGAAAAATAAAACAAAAATGTATCTGTGTATATAAAAGTATTTTATGATTTTATAAAATAAGAAATAAAAATAATAAAAGTAAAATACACAAAATAAAAATAAAATACTAAAATACATAGGTATTATACCTATAAGGGGTGTAAATGTAAACTTATAAAAATATGCCTCATAAAAATAAATAAAAATCAAAATAAAATAGTACATAAAATTTTAAGCATTTTTTATTTAATAACCAAAAATTAATTCGGCCATTTTCAATTTTTAAATGAATTAATAAGATTTTTTTGGTCTTTTCCCTGGTTGGTCCACGTGGACCAACCAGGTACCTCCGATTGTTGACCGGCGGGTCAACAGTCTCTCCTTGACCCCTAGGTCTGCGTTGGCCTCGATTTTTGCCTGCTTTTGCGGATTTTTCGAGGCCACGTCTTTCATCCGTTGAGGTTGCTTCCTTCGGTGATTTTGTACCTGGTACCATCACCTCCATCGCCGACCTATTAGATCTTCTAGGATCGCCTTCGCGCACCCGTGACTTTGCCTCGAAGTCACGCCTCCACCATTCTTCATATACGAACCCACCACTTCCATCCACGGTTTGAACACCTTCGGTCCACCCCTCTTTGTCTCTTTCGTGCTCCGGACACTCCTGGAGGTGACAGCTCCACCGCAGTGTCCTCAGCCAAGACAACCGAGGTCGGAGGCGTCTCCACCATCTCCCGCAACTCCGGCGGTTGAGGTACCTTCTCCCTCTGGCTCCGGCCATCGAGGCAGCCCCATCTCCCCCATTTTCGTCAGCATTTAATTCGCCTTAGCTTAAGGATTAAAAGCCCTATCAAATCTTGAAGTTCCATTGATCGAATCGACCTATCGAACCCCCTCGCCGGAGCGCAACTCCGGCCGAGTCACCCCTTTCGTTCCGCGCCGCTATTCCACCTCCGCGGGGTCCAGGCAACTTGCCCTGGACCCTCTAACTCGGTTTTGCAGGTCAAAGCACGTTGACTCGTGCCTGGAGGACATTTTGGAGTCTCGCCGGAGCTAACGAAGCTCCTAAAGCTCCGCCACCCTCTCGCGAGTACCTCGGTCATCGCCGAGATCTTTTGCCGCCACCAGGAGATAGAGAAGGACCAGAGGAACGCCCAGATCCAGTTTGGAGCTCAGAAGCCTTCCGGAGACGGAGCAGCACCTCGGAGAACCTCGGCTCGCCGGAGTTCTCCGCAGTTCTTGCTCTGGCTGTCGCCACCGTTGGATCAAGGAGGAGCGTCAGATCGCGCGTCGACCGTCAGATCATCCGAGCCCAGCTACCGTTGGATCTCATTCTGAGATCTAATCTCAGACTTCGAAGCGAAGCGTCATCGACCGTCTAGATTGCGCCACGTGTCAAGTGGCTTCTTCATCGCCGTTGGATCGCGCGCAAGAGGGGTATTTTGCAACCCCAGCGCATTTTGTATTTACATCTCAGTACCAAAACATTCGTCTGTAGTGTAATTATTCTGTGTTATTTGCATGTAAGCCCCACACTTTTATTTTTATTGCACGTAGGTCCTGTGCCACGTCACCTCACGTGCCTGTGCACGTGAGGGGGTGGGCTTTTTGCAAGGACACCCTTGGGGTTTATTTATTTCAGATTAGTCCCAAAATTTTGTGACGTAGTGTAAAAGTTTGGGATATTTTGCGTAGAAGCCCCTGATACTTTTGGAAATTGCCTTTAGGTCCCTGCCAGGCGCGTGTGTAGCACGTGCTTGGCTTGGACATTTTGTATTGAGGCACCTCCAGGTATTGTAATTTGCTTCTAGTCCATTAAATGCAAGTTTTAGTGTAAAACTTTGTGGCAATTTTGCACGTACCCCCTGGAACTTTGGATATTTGCACTTATGCCCCTGCCAGGCTGTGGTATTTTTGTGTGCTTGTGTTAATTAATTAGGGCATCATTCTAAAAAAAATCCCCAAAAATTAAACTTAAGCTCCTGTGTGCTTACATTTTCATGCCATATTTTTGCATTGCATTTTAATTGCATATTCATATTTATTAAAAATCAAAAACATGCATTTATTTCCCTGCTTGCATTAGAAAATACATAAAAATTATAAAAACGTCTTGAAAAATTCCAAAAAAACTGTATTTTGTGTGTTTTATCATCTATTAGTGTCAGTCCAAAAACTACTAAAAATTTCAAAAGAAAAACCTTAAAAATTAGAAAACCCTTAAAAAACTTCAAAAAATTCTAAAAAATTCATAAAAAATCACAAAAATACAAACCCAGTTGCTGTGTATCCCTTATTACATTCTGTATCTTAAAATTAATTTGGGAAAATTTTGTTACTGTTTGGTATTTATTATTCCCATTTTGATCTCAGCCAACTACCCTATTCACTGTTTTCCTTTATTTCAGTATTTAAAAATACCAAAAACACCTTGAAAAATATCCAAAAATCACAAAAACAGTAGAAAATCTTAAAAAAACCAAAAAGATTTTCTCTCTGAATTTTTGAGCATTTTTGCATAGTTTTATAAATAGTGTAGCACTTCTTTAATTACCTTGTTTATATATTCCAATATTGAAAAAGAAACAAAAATATATAAAATATAAAATTTTAAAAATCAGAAAATTAAAAAAAACTGAAATACAACATTTAAAAAAAATAAAAAAATAAAAATTAAAAACCCACAAAAATTTCTTTGCTTGCTTAGTGTAGACACCACACACATACACACACACACATTTGATTGCTCTACCCTGTTTGCTCCCTGTGTTCGAACTCTCTGCATACTTGCTTGCTATACATTTTGTGCAGAGTTAAAAATAAATTTTAACTCAATATTTATTTCTATTTCCTTGATCTATAGTGTGGGTTAATTGTTGATTAATTTCAGGATTTGATTGGTTGACACTTCGACTGTGTTCCCGCCTTGTGTGGAACACAAGACCGATCGATTTTAGGAATTATCATCTAATCCCAAGGGAGGGCTCAGCATGGGCCTGACCGCATAAAAACCCAAGTAGACAGAGATAAGGAAGCTCATGTGTGTACATATACCTATGTATATAAATAAAAATTATTTTCCTCTTAATAAAAGTAAAAATGGGTGTGTATTTATTTGTATATTTTGTAAATATAAAATTAAAATAAAAAAAAGGAAAAATAAAAGAAAAACAAAAAATAAATAAAAATTCACTTCATCATTGTACATAGAACCACTCACATATGTATTATCACCTGTAAATAAATAATTAAAATTCAATATATATATATAGATATATTCCACATCTCATGATGTAAATAAATAAAATAAAAATCAGAAAAATGGAAATAAATAAAAAAGAAATAAAATAAAAACCAAAAGCTACCTTGTGTATATACCATGTATACACGTAAATAAAAGTATTTATTTCACCCCTGTAAATAAATAATAAAAATCAAATAAAAATATCTTTTTATTCCAAATTTTTTTCTATAAATAAATAAAATATAAAATGGGAATAATTGTATAAAAATAAATCATTAAAAAGTAAAAATAAAAAAAATAAATACATGTATATACATGTATATATAATACTATTTTGTAAATACCTAAATTATATTTCAAAAAAATAAATAAAAATCACAAAAAAATAATCTGAAAATAAATAAACATTTTTCATGTTTTAAGTTTTACAAAATAAAGTCATTTATTATTTTTAAGCGAATTTCAAATATTTAATAATTGGCGGGCTCCCATTGGTCCACGCGGACCCCCTTCTTACGGATCCGAGCGACCGACCCGACTTCTCCCAATATTCCCCGCTCGATCCGATCGCCAAATACCTAAACCTCGGGCTCCGTTTGATCTTTGCTTATCCGAGACCCTCGCCCAGGGTGGGTTCTAGGGATCTGAGCTCCACAGGTCCATGCCCGACCTCGTCTTCTCGGACCCTCAGTCATATAAATCTTCGCCTCCAGCCAGCTTTACCCGCCATCTTTGGCCTTCTCCCTCGTTGCCAGTGAGCTCCTCCACCTCGCCTGAGAGACAGCTGTGCGAGAGAGAGTCGAAGCGAGGCTCGGGCAGCCGGGAATCACTGATCCGACGATGACCACCGTCGTGCGCCGCCGCGAGGTGCGCTCAGCCTCGGGATGTGACGTTCCCTTGAGGCCATGACCCCCGGAGCTCCCTGAGCTCCAGCACAGTCGACTTCACCCGCCAGGTAGCTTCTTTAGCTTGTAGGATAGCTTAATTTTAGGTTTCCCCCATTCCGCTCATTTTGCTCCGTCGCCGCCATTCACCTTCTCCGACTACCCATTTGCCATCCCGACCACGCCACCACCTTTTCCATACTCCTCTCCACCTTCTTCACCCAGCCAACCCCCCTGACTCGCCCCGGAGCAGGTCCTCCACCCTCCTCCGTTGTCGCATCGCCGGAGGGTGCCGCCCTGACCCATTTAGTCACCCATTTCACCTCTAACCGGGTCGAGGCAATTTGCCCTCGACCCGAGATTGCTTTGGTGCCACTGTGCAGGTCAACGGACCCCATCTGGGAGGTCGAGTCATTTGGGCACCCGATCTCCGAGCCTCCTCGTCGCCGGAGCGTCTCCGACGCCTCTAGCCTCATCGGAGGCATCCATTGGCTGCGGACCACCAAGGCGAAGCCATTCCCCACCTCAACAGCTCTAGAGGGCGTCTTCACCATGCGCACGGAGCCGACGAACTTCGCCGGCGAGCAGTTCTTGGAGACTCTCCAGTCGCCGTTCGATCACGACTCCCGCTCCAGATCTGATTAGAGTCGTTCGTCCACGTGGAGCCTACACCGTTTGATCCATCTGGGAGGTGATCTGAGCCGCACGTCTATACGAAGAGGCACCCTACAGTCAGGACCGTCCGATCTACACATGTCCTCTTCATCGCCATCGATCTAGCGAGGGTTTAGCCACTGCCAGCCACCGTCAGATCAACCACGTGGCGAGCCCTCGAGCGTCCATCAGCTGAAGAGGAGCCCTCGTTCCACAACCCTCCGATCTTCCACGTGGCGCCGCTTCAGCCGTTCACTTTTTAATAATGGGTAATTATTCTTAGGCCCCTTATTTAATTGCATTTACTTTTGAGTCATGTAATATTTATTTCAATTGTTTTTATTTCTGAACATTTGCACTTAGGACCTTTATGTTTCTGCTATTTGCACTTTAGTCCTATATACGTGTATCACGTGCCTCGACACGTGAGATTTGGGCATTTTGCATGACTCGAGCTGAGTTTTATGCTATGTTATAAAAATGGATGTAAGTTTTAGATAATTGCATTTATACCCCTGTGCGTAAATGAATTCGAGCATGTGCTGAATACCTGGACTTTTTGCATGTTTTACCCTACAGTTTCCGCATGTGTTACGTTTAAGCCCCGGGAACTTATTTTTCTTACATTTAGGTCCCTATTCACTGTGAGCCTCTATTTTAATTAAATAAAATAGCAAATTAAACCCAAATTGTGTGAGATTTGGTTACGTGGCTCCTGCCACTGTTTAAGAATTACCCTAAATTTTTGGGTATGTTTTTGAGGCTTTTTAGTATTTTAAAAATTCAAAAACATTTGTTTTTGCCTCTATCCATATTAGAAAATCATAAAAAAATATAAAAACTCATCTAAAAATTCTAAAAAAATTAGGATTTGTTAAATTTGTGGTGTTTGATTTTCTATGCAATTTTGGCTGTTTTTGGATGTTGAAAAACCTTAAAAATTAAAAAACCCTTAAAAACCTCATAAAAATTCTAAAAAATAGTAGAAAATTCCAAAATAATAAACTCTTTTTATGAATTTTTTCTTGTGGTGGCTATTTCTCATAAAAATTATCTCCAGGCCATTATATGACCATTTGATATTTTTCATGGCTCTTTGAAGCCTGGTTGGACAGTAGTGCAGTGTTTCTGCCTTCTTTGATTTTTAAAAATCTATAAAAAATCAGAAAAATCTCAAAAATTCAGCAAAACAATAAAAAACCTAAAAAACATAAAAATATTTTTGTTTTAATTTTTGGAGCTTTTTAGAGTTTTAAATAATTTGTTGATTGTGCTTGTATTTACCTTTTTATTATTTTCCTTCATTACTAAAAATCCAAAAATAATATAAAAATAATTAAAAACCACCAAAAATACTTGTTTTTGCCTTGTTTCGTTTTGACTACTTCGTAGGCCGCAAGGCCAATTCGTGCTCCCTGAGTCCGACCCTGGGTGCTACACCAGGCTAATCTCATAGCTAGGGCCACTATTTTGGTTTTTATTGTTTTATCGTGTTGATTGGTGGTCTGCTCTTATATTTTTCTTGTTGAGCTGAGTTATCTCTCGATCCGGGTCGCAACAATGAGAGTGATTATTTTTACCTGATCCGGATTGACGAGATCATTCGGCTCAACACCCCTCTACCTTCCAATCTATCTTCTCGCGATCTTCCACCGCCTGTGCTCCATCCACCATCGCACCATCGGAGCTTCCTCCCTCATCTTCTGAGCAGCAGGCCAAGAAGAACTCCCCAGGTTGAAGCTACATGCACTATCGATCATCAAGAACACACACAATCCACGTCGTCTAACTCTGCCTACATTTCAACCGCACGATCAAGCTTCATCAAACAATCCGCATGATTATCGAACCTCCACCTGAGCCCACAACCTCGGGTGGATCCAAGGTGCTAGAGAATGTCATGTGGAGGGGGGATCCACCGAACTAGCCGCGATTCACGCGCTCCTACACATACCGTGGGGCGAAATTGCAGTCATGCCCTCACAACTTTCTGAAATCTCAGATATACCGTCGCACGTAGGGGGTATATTACATATGGATCTAGCCGTATTTCCAAATTGCAACAAGGCTCTATAATGATCAATTTTGAGAATATTTTTATACTTTTCTTGCAAATATGCCCCTAGAATTTTATTTGATCATTTCTCGAGCATTTTATACCAGATTTGTACAACTTGGTGCCATTACGAAGTTCATGAGATTCTCTATCATCTGAGTATTCTGATTTCTATTTTGGATATATTTTTGACATTAATAAAATTGAGGTATTCCTTCTCAGTTATTATGAGCACATTCATCCTTGATATTGGCCTTTTATTACTCCTTTAATTGTGAGAATTTAGGGACATTTATTCATGAATTTAATCATTGTTTAATTGAATAATCGTTTGTTGAAATTAATCCATCAAGGGGGAGGCTCACTGAATTGAATTGATTGGCTTAATTGCCCTGCATTTATCTTTGCATCATCATTGCATCGTTTAAAAATCAATAAAAATTTTGCATTTATTTATTTCTCTCATCACGTAGCATATCATTATTTCTCTACATTAAAATTATTTTGAAAATACATACATCATATTTATTTCCTTGATTAATTAATTACATCTCTTTTATTTAAAACAAGTAAAATTTTGAAAATACAAAAACACCAAAAATAAATTTTCTATTTGAGAACCTAATTTTCTATATTATTTGAGAATTAGTTATGAACGCTCATATTATCTCTCTGAGTTCAAACTTTGAACTTATCCAAGTAAAATAAATAACTTAACCGTATTGAGGATTATTTTCCATATTAACTTCTCAGTATGGACATTTTTTTATGGTTCCTTCACTGTCTGAATACAACAATTAAAATGAAAAATTAAAAGGATGATTTCGACACAACTTCAAATGGTGACATTATCAGGGAAGCATAGGATCAAGGATTAGTTTTTAAATAGTTTAGGTTTTGGATTTTCCATTCTCGTTTAGTCTGACCCTGTCTTCTCAAATTTATTTCTCTATTTATTTCTTATCATTTTTTATTTGTATATATATGTGTGTGTACGTGTGTGTGTGAATATCTCTATAACATTTAATTTTTTTATTTTTCATGTGAGGCACCCGATGGACTTGGAGCGGCTTTCTCGAAAGCCAATGCAACTCAGAGAGACAGAGGTGGGCGATTCTGTGGACCGAGCCTGCTGAGGAAGTGCGAATGTATTTTTATTTATGTTTTTAGTTTTAGAAATAGAGTGTTTTCTTTATTCATTCTTGTAATTACTTTTTAATAATTTTTTATTTCTAGTAGTATTCATTTGAAGATTCACACATGTAATCAGGCTGGACACTTGGTATATCGAGCCACATTATTTGTGGTGATTGACGGAGATCTAGGATTGCACAACGACTATTATATCTATTAGGGTTCATTTATTGCGCTCGTAGTCCTAGGTCCACACATTCACAACTAACATGCACGCTAGACGTTCTACTTAACCAAATTTAACATGTTCTTTACTTGCTAATAGAACTATCTATTTAGAAGCGATTTTCCGGTGCATTCGTCTAGGATAAAATTTCAATTTTGTTTAGCATCTGCACTGAGATTGCGAGGATCATTATAAGTATTCCTACTTGAACACACATCATTAATTTTTCAAATTGCATCGGCTTTTCTCAATTTCTTCCTATGTGTTTTCTCACTTAGGATTAAAAGGAAATTGGGACTGAATAGTATACGTGATTGGTTGTGAACTTCAAAACTAGTGATTGCCAAATAAAATCGGGACTGCTAAACACTATTGATCAAATAAAATAGAATAAAAATCAAAATTTTCTATGGGAGAGCAACCATATCCTTGTGCACAAGTACAACTTCCAAACTATGAGTGGGTGAGGACGTAGCCATAAGGTTAGAGTCCAAAACCATGTACATGTGCCCTAAGTCTCTAGATTCGACTCTTACAGGTTTGGGAGCTTCAAGCGCTCGCATTCGACTATAGTCGACATTTTGGGTGTGTTCGTATACATCTCCTTCAAGGATGTGATATAACCCGACAACCAGGAAGATCACTCCTTTGATTGAGGACTAGCGGAACTACACCTGGGTGTCAGGGTGACACACCTGTATGTAACTGATTCAAAGATAGTTTTATCATCAATTTAAATTGAAAAGATAATCGCATGAACTTTCACAGCCTTCATTGTACGATGTTGGTGAATTTGGGGGTTGCATTAATTGTGTGCGTTCAAAGACTATTGCACTTGTATACACGTATCAAGGTTCATGAATCCATCTTCGTCTTTGTTCGCATTTCAAAAGAACCCGCGGTTCTTCCCTAGCCATCATACGCTTCTGAAGATGTGAATTTTCAGTGCACTAAAAGTGTATTTTTGTGTGTCGTTGTGTGCATACGTAAAAACCAAGATATTCAGATAATTTTTTGTTCAACTACAAGCCATCAAATATTAAACTAAACATAGGGCAAGTAGAGGATCGATCTACAGGGACATAGACATTTTATGCGAATTTTTATTCTATTTACAAGGGTATTTTTAACTTTACCAAACAAAACTAAATCCTATTTTTCTTTTTATTTTCAAAGGCCTTAAAAACTGTCAAAACAATTATCACTAGATTCTAGACATCATAAAGATCATACATAAATTTTCTAGGATTTTTTTGAATTTTTCTTCTATTTTTGACAATTTTTGGACTTGCTAGGGGTATTTGTGTAATTTTCTAAAAACCCAAGCGCTTGTATGTAAATAAAAAACTAAAGGGGTAGAATGCGATTATCGAAGGCTATCTAGATAGAACTGAATTTTTATCAAATAAAAAACTTAATGGGGAAATTATAGGAAAATAATCAGACTTTAAAAAATTGCAGACAAGTCCATGGAGGACTGAAATGTAATTAATAAAAAACTCTAATAAAATTCAAATGAGCATAATTATAAAAATGTGAAAAATAAGAAAATTGTAGAATTTAGTTAAAGGTTTCATAAAATTGCACTTGAGTCCAATATTTATAAAAAAACTAAAGAAAGACAAATCACGAAGGGGTCCTTAGGACCCCTTCTTCTTCCTGGCGAGCGGTGGAGGAGGTAGTGTAAGGAGCATGGCACACAAAGGATGATGAGTGGTGGGTGATGGGGTGCGGCAATGGATTATATAGTCAAAAACATGGGTTTTGGGGCTACGACAGTGAGACAAAGAGTGGAGATGGAGCGTGGTTGTCAAGGGAGGCGACGGTCGTGATGGAGCCGCAATGGGGTTCCTGGATCCGAGCCCCCTCCTATGATGCCAACGCATCCCTCTTTTGTAGTTGGTGTTGAGGGGAGGGGAGGGGGTGGCAGTTGCGCGGAAGGCAAAGGGGCAGAGGAGGCGATGCCATTGGCACATAGAGGAGAAGGGGGAGGGGCTGTGACGTATGCACTGGAGAGGAAGGAGGGGGTCATTGACGCCAACATGACATCAGTGGTCCTTTCTTATTTTTCTTAGTTTTAAAATGTTGAAGTCAGCTATTTTGTCGCAAGGCGGATTTTTTTTTGCAACTGAGAGGAAGGACATTGGAGTTCCTTTAGGCCTCTTATAAGGTAGGCTTGTAAAATAAAAAATAAAAAATATTAGACACTTAATATGGGCTTGGAACCCATATTTATTACAAAAAAATTAATGCAATTTTTTTGAAAAGAAAATATTTATGGACTTTTTAGGTGATTTGAAATGCAATGCATATGAAAATAATGAGATGAAAATTATGTACAAAATGAAGGAAAATGTAATTTATTAAACATGAATTTTGCTCAATAAAAGGTATAAAAACATGATAACTTGTAGATTAATCATACCCTTATACTTAACTTTTGGTAGTCACGAGCAAAATAATGATATGCAAAAGAAAAAAATTAGAAATGATCAGAGAGGTTTGCAGTAGATACACCCACAAAGTCTTGAGATTTTAAAGCCAAGTCTTAATAAATAACAAACAAAGACTAAGTTGACCTTTAGATTAACAATGTGTTCGGACTCTTATTATATTCGAGCATTTGATTCAACAGTCCTCAAGTTCTACCGATTCTAGTCGGTTCCATTCTTAGGTCAAGTCAGATCATCCTAACCAACAGTTATTCTATTTAACCTTGAGTTGAATTTGAATTGTGTGTGAAAGTTATATATCTTCCCAACTTGCGAGACAAGTATACTGTAGGACCTTAAGATGATACCTTGAGATCCACAAAATCTAAAGCCTCTATTCTCTCTAAGTTTAGGCTTATTCTCATTTCACATGAATCTATCAGCAAAAGAAAATGGGTGTAAATGGTAGAGAACTTTGATTTTCAGAGGGTTTTCCTTAGACTTCTTAGGTCCATTTCTCTTTTTTTTTCTTCTTTTTGCAGAGCATAACCCGGGGCCACTTTGTCCTCTTCTAAACTAATAGCAACATTAGTCTGCTATTTAGCTTATTTGGTAGAGCTGTGTTATTTGAGTAGATTTTCTTTGTTAGATCTTCCCTTTGTATTTGTATTTTTGGAACATGCATATCTTATTGTGCTTTCTTTTAGATAGAATTTTGTGTCATTTGACATCAATAGTATACATGTATAAAATGTGATTTTCAGTTAAATTTACATGGCTAGTTTGCCGACAGACAAATTTATAGAAAATAAGTGGTTCTTGAAGTTAGATTATTGAATTTTACTTTCCCGAGATTCGTAGTCACTCCCTTCCCTTACTAGAGATCGAAACAACCCCTCGTACATGCAAACCAAGTTGAGCTAATGTGTAGTGTGCAATTTGTTCAAAAATTAATCAAGAGTAAAAGAGTGTTAAAGCTATCAAGATGATCTATTTAGACATGAATTTTGGTCACTACATAAAACTTGTGGAACTCAAGGAAATAAGTCTAAAATAGACATAAAGAAACATGAATACTCAAGCCTAAAGAAATCCTATGAATAAGTGGATTAAGGTCTTCTTAATCTAAGTTCGAAACATTTAAAAACCAAACTAAACATCCCAAAAAGTTAGAAAAGAAAAAAAATAAAAATATTTTCAATTTTTTGAAAGATTTTTCTGATTTTTTTGAAATAATTTTTTGGGAATTTTTGCAAATTTTTTGTGGGATTTTAGGTATATGCAAATGTTTAAAATTATTGTAAAACATGGAAAACTGATGCCAAGTTTTTTTAATATGAAGAAAAAAATTAAAAAATAATGAAATGAAAAATATTTTTGTGTTTTTGAAATGAAATGTATTTTCTAAAAATTTGATAAAATAAAAATGACATGTATGAAATGCAATTCACCCTCCATGCTTAGCAAGAGCTATGTCTATATGGTGATAATAAAATAGAAAAAAAATGGGACAACATAATTGAAAATGGTGCAAGATGCCACAAATGAATGATGTTTTTTTATTCAATTGATTTTTTGTAGGGTTTACCCCATACTTATGTTTAACTATAAAAAATGAGAGATAAAAAAATGCAAGAGAGATACATGAAAGATAACCGTGGGAGGAATCCAACAATGTGTGTTGGTTTTAAAGCCCCCAGTTGGGCTCCATGGTTAGGGATACCATGTGTCTCGAGTACGTGTGGCATCCATGTTTAGAAAACCACAATGATGTATAGAACTTTGCTCAAGATATTTGAAAGAGCTAATCATGTGAAGCTTGAGGTGGGTAGGTGATACTAATGACGTGAAGCTCAATTGAATGATCAGTTTTGTTGATATGATAAAAGACATAGTCGACTCAAGTGAAGATATTAGTGAAAAAGATAGAGTTGGTTTCGATGACAGTGTCTTTAAATGATAGGTGGGTTCAATATGGTCCAAAGTTACAAAATTCATGTTCTTCACATGAAAATATTTATCAGTTTAATCCTTCTCTTTGAACACAACAAATAGCATTCTCTATTTGTTAGTATGATAAAAGACATAGTCGACTCAAGCAAATATGTTAATGAAAAGGATAGAGTTGATTTCGATGACAATGTCTTTAAATGATAGATGATTCAATATGGTCCGAAATTGCAAATTCATGTTCATCACATGAAAATATTTATCCTTCTCTTTGAACACAACAAATGATTCTTTGATGTTTCCACCCACAGTACCAACATTCTCTACCTCAATGTCCTCCTTGTGTCATAAAAGTTAGAGATTTGATCATGCCATTGAACTATTTCTGTGAAAACTATGTTATCTTGAAAGTCCAAGGGCGGGAGGGCAGGTTCATGTATACTTGAATATAACAATTGTCCATGCTCATTTTTGGTATGTGAATCATCAATATCATTCGAAGCAACTGTTCCTTTTCCTCGTGCCTCAATTTCCATCGACCAAGAAGATGGTTCCTATGATGGCATAATCATTGTAGTAGTTGATCGTTCATCGTTGATTTTCTTGAGGAGATCTTCAGTTTCAACCCAAAATTTATCAAAAGACAAAGAGTCATCTTGACTGAAATTCAAGGTAATATCAAGGGGTGAACTTATAGAGTGAAATCCAGGAGGGTCATCTTCCCCACAGGTCATGGGATTGGAATAGGAAGTTATGTGTTCATCTCTGAGAGAGTCATTAGGGAGGACTTCCGACATTTGGTTGGGGTGAGAGTCAGCACAGGTTGTGATAACTAAGTCTCAATTTTCTCTTTTGCTCAATATTATCATCATGCTCATAATCAAGTTCAATTTTATTATTATATGTATCTTTATGTTCATTATCTTTCTCATGTTTTTCAGATTCAAAATTGTACTCATATTCGTATTTAGTCTCATCATCAGATCCTTCCTCAGTGTTAATTTTGATTTCATTATTGCATTTTTCTAATAAATTATCATCATTATTAGAATCAATACCAATTCCATTATCAGAATCTAATTCATCATTATCCTCGGATTCATCCTCAATATTATCCGTTTTATCATCCACAACATATTCGTATTCATATTCAGAACATGAATTCTAAGTTGAATTTTGGTAGACAACTTGAATATTTCAATCTCTATTTCCTCGAATGGAGGAGGGGCCATGATATGGATCTCGTCATTAGATTAGTTATTGTCGCCATTTATTTCAACATCTAGATTGACATCATGATAGTGATTATTTTCGGTCATTCATCATCAGAACTTCCATTGTCAAAATCATTGCTCTTAATTAGAGATTTAAATTTGATCATTTGTTTGATAGGAATTTCAATTAAAATTGTGTCCAAGCAATGTGGCAAAGGGATCACCATAGTGACATAAAACTCATTTGGCTTGGAATCATGTTGAGCTAGAGGTTGGAAGAATTAGCATCCACAATTACTCCTCAAAAATCTTTATTAAGATCCTCCTTTTGATGTGGTTCTCAATTTTTTTGTGTATGTTCAATCTCATTAGATTTTTCATCCAAAATCTCTTCGTTTTGTCCTAAAAAAATTTCCTCATACTTGGGTTGTTATGTGATTGTGTTTTCCAGTTCATCCCTAGTTGAGTCAAGTTCGAGAATTTCGTGATCAAAAATTCGCCTATTCCCAATCATTGTTCTGAAACCATGAGTGGGTTGACAAATATATGTTCATGCATTTCAACAATTGACGGGCATTCTCCTCGTGTTGTCTTTTCATATCCATCTCAAAGTTTTTCATTAAATTCGGGAGGGTATTAAAGCCTTCGAAGATTGTCTCGTCAACTTAGTTGGTACGAGGTTGAGGTGTGGAAGGTGTGTAATAAGTTGATGATGTATATCCATACCAAGATTTAGATTAGTCACACATCTATGAGTTATATGATTCAACACTTGGATAGGAGAATGATTAGAATTATGGAGGATCTTGAATTTATGGGTACTCGAATGGGTCAGGTTGACTTCCCCAAGTGGGGTTGAATGATATAGAATTTGATTGTGAAGCAACGTAGCTCGAGTAAAAATCTCCCTCATAAGATGATCGATACTGCGAAGGGCAGTCTATATATTGTGGTGCATCATTGACATTTGACATACCCTTCATGTATGTATAGATTTGTTCACTGGGATTTGTGTTTGGAGAAGAAAAACAATACAAATACTAAGCAAGATTGGTTCACCAACGCACCGAGTTGTCGCAGAAGCAGTTATATTTTCAAAAATTTAATTAAATGTTCACTAAAATTCAAGCACACAAAAAGATTGATAAAAAATCTATTGTAGATTTGAGAACCGTCCCGAATTCCTACGTTTAGTTGCATCCACTTTTAGCCAGTATAGGTGCAAGTATACGGACCGTAAAAAGGCTACCCATATTTTTTAAGGACGATGCCAAATGCGGTGTCCTTTAATTACTCACTCTGCTAAGGTTTCCCTCATTGAAAAGAGGCTAAATATTTTAAATTTAATAGTGAAGAAATCTATAGGCGCTACTGACATCAGCATGACATCAACGGTCCTTTTATTATCTATTTTTTTGAATGATGATATCATGCTAATGTCAGCTATTTTATCGCGTAATGGATTTTTTTGCAAATGAAGAGGAAGGAACTGGAGTCCCTTTTACCTCTTCTAAGATAGGTCTAAAAAATAAAAAATATTAAATATTAAATACTTAATATGGGCTTGGTGCAAATACTTATTGCAAAATAAATTAATGCAGTTTCCTTTTTTGTAAAGAAAATATTTATGGAATTTTCAGGTGTTTTGAAATGCAATGCATATGAAAGTAAAGAGATCACAATTATGCATAAAATGAAGGAAAATGCAATTGATTAGACGTGAATTTTGCTCAATAAAGGTATAAAAAATGATAAATCCTAGATTCATCAGCTTCACCCTCATTCCACCCAACTTCTTCGGTTGAATACTCAAGATATGAATCGCTCGTAGAACCAAAATATTGTTATATGGACACAATGGATAGAGGGAATTTAAGAATGGACATGAGCACAATTGAATTTGACAGAGAAACACGATTCCTGATTATGATTGAGAACTCAGTATTGGAACCATCCCCTACTCAGGATGACTCTCTTTTTTAGGATGATCAGTTTTCCTTTGACCATACATTTGAGATTCAGAGTCAAGGAAGTATGACTCATGACTAAGCCACTACCACTGAAAATGACTATTACTCACCTCAGGATTGTATGCCAGAGTTACAACATGATGAGTATGGTTATTCAACTCCAAGTCATGAGATGATAATAGATGACATAGCTCGGATTAATCGAAGAGCCAACATACTGACTGAACAACTTGATAGTGTCATCCAAATGATTAAAAATATGATGAACAACTAAGGAGAAGTGAGGACGACACAAAGCGAACCCGAGACACATCATATGTAAAAGTTTCAGGCACATGCTGACCATTCCACTAAATTTAATAAAAATACCAAAAAATAAAAAAAATTCAAAAATTCAAAAAAATTGAAAAACACTAAAATGGAAGCATTTTACAAAAGTCTTATTTCAGAGCTTCCATTAATCAAGATAATAGAATGCGTAGCCAATCTTCAGAGATTTGTGAAGAGTCAAATATCACCTAAGAAGATAGGCAAGAAAAAAAATCTAGAGCTGAGTATCATTTAATCACTATTGCCAGTTCAATGGTGATAACCCAGAAAAGCAAAATCTTCAGAGTCAAACGGTTGACTAAGGTTACTTGTGAGATTGAGAACACCAAGTTCACTCATGTTTAGATTGATGATTACTCATCTGAACATCTTCCCGCAGTATGTGTTTGACTGACTCGAACTCGGACCGCTCAAAAAGACAAAGTGATCGTTCAAATTCCATATCAATCCTCCAAAAGACCGAGAGGAATTTTCAATCATCATGAACTTCCAAGGTTTTAAACATAGAGTGGACTTTACTGTCATGCACATTGAGTACCAAGGAGAGTTGTCTGAGTCTACCGTCATTCTGGAAAAGACGTTCTTAACCTCAGCTAGAGCGACTATCAATTATGAGACTCAAGACATAAAATTCATGAACCATAACCATAATGATCAAACTCTCGAGGACACACCTGACCCTGAGACAATTGAACATGAAACCAACAGTCGTGACACAAAGGAGACACATGAGTCAAACACTTCACATGGACAATCCTCTCCACAGACCCCATAAACAAACCAAGGAGAGACACATGCAGAGCCGACTATTGAGGTTACCAATGCTGCCATTGAGGTGAATGATCTTGACCTAGACACATCCAATTCACCAATACTAGATATGGTTATTTCAGATTTGCTTTATCATTATTGTGATCTGTCACATGAATCATCAAAGCCTAAACCAACTCTAGGCACTATCATATACCCGAAACATATACTTACCTTACAAGAGATATATAATATACACGGTGACTCATCCGATGAAGAACCCATGGCCAACATATCACATGCGAAGTTTAGTACCACAACCTCTAGTCTATTTGCTAGTGGAAGGAAGAAGCACTCTAGTCTTTCTCCTCTCCCCGCTTCAGCTTCTAGCAGACTGACTAAGTACATAACTATAGATGTGAATTATTATGAGTACTCCTCTCCATGGTGTTATACACAGACCGATATACAAATACTTCTTCACATGACTATTGACCATCTGAGGTCGAGTTAGTTGACCATGTGAGTAAACAACAACACAACCAAATTAGTTGGAGAGCCTCCATCGGACGCTATTACTCTTCTGAGGATGGCTCCGACGATGATTGGGAATCCTATTCATCACGTTTTTCATATCCTTGTTCCCTCCCACCACTTGTCCGTGAGAAGGTTTGCCGAAAACCTCCTTTTTATCCCGATCCCATATGTTCCCTTTGTACTTCTTCTATACTTAGGAAAAATCCCAAGTATGGGGGGACGTTGCTCACCCTATTTATACTCACATTCTCCTCCTCTTTCCCTCGACTGCCCCATTTTTTGCTCTCTCACATACTTAGGCTGACCAAGAGCCTAAGTATAGGGGAGAGTAGCCGACTTCTACCTCTCTTTTTTTCTTTTTGATCATTCTATACATATCCTGCACTAAGTATAGGGGGTGTGAGTCACATCAATGGAAATACTTTGTATTGTATTCTACCATATATCATTGTACATATTTATTGATTCTGACATGTCATTTCATGTACATGTTTCACTCTTTTTGATTTATTTATTTTACATTTCTTTAATTCATTCCATGTTTTAACAAATTACATAAAAATCAAAATAAAAAATCAGAAAGCAATAAAAAACAAATTCTGATTTAAGCTCACTGACTACTTCATCTGTATATTCCTCACAATTTCTAATTAATTCTAACTCAAGAAATATGAAAAACCACATTTTTGCATGCACTACATTCATACGAAATCGATTAAAAATTACAAGATATGAAAATGGTATTTTATATACATAAAATATCACCAAAAATAATATATTTTTTCCATAGGACATTCACATTTGGATCCTTCATGTACATCATAGATTCCATTCAGATGAACATTTTTCATGTAGAGCATTTTTGCATTTGGGCTCATTCACTATTTTTGACTTAATTTTCTTTTAATTTACATGCATGGTCAACAGTCAGCATCCGCATGTCCTCTCCTCATTAACCCACTTTAGTCGCCAGTCAAACCCGCTCCACATCAAGGTCAACTGGTTTGTCACCTTGTGTAGTTGATTTGGACCATTGGGTTATTTCGATCCAACGACCCACCTGATTTGCACCTTTCCACCTCATCCCTTGTTGATGCGATTTTATGCGGTTTAAAAAGTTGGTTTTACCACGTCGTTGTTTTCCCATACAAAACCACAATCAAACAAAAAAGATTACAACTACAAGCATGTTGGAAAAAATATGAGTTGTATAGTGCAAGTAGAGGTTCGTATACACAGGGACTAAGCAAACTCGCTCTTTTTGTTCTTCTTTAACACTTGATTCAAATTTTAAATCTATTGTGATGAAAGAAAACTTGTAACAGAATGTGATCTACGGTAAGAATACTTCCTAGAACTTAGAATAAACAAATGATGGTATGAGCGCAACTAAGTAAAAAAGTGGGGGTTGATTCACAATTTAATAAGGGTAGATGAGATTTACTTGTAAGCTTTCAAGAGAGAATGATGAAATATAAAACTTGTTTTGCATATATTTTCAAGAAAAATGGAGTTGAGAATAGCTTACACAATTAAAGTTGTTCTTGCAAATTCAACTTAAACAAATTAACTAAGATAGAAAAAATACAAGCGACAAATAAGATGGGAAAGAAATGCTTCTCTATCCGGATGCGGAATGAAGACGATGTCGATGGCGATAGAGACGGATGCGTGGACTGAAGTGGCGGTTGCTGAACGCACGGAAAGGCAGTAGCTGTGCGGGCTGCACTTGCGCACAGCGGTGGAGGGTGCGCTAGAGAGGAGATGGCCGGTGGCTGGAGGTTGATGGTGTGCCGGAGAAGACGAGGTCGCATACAACAGTGTGTGCGTAAGAGGAGGGCGCACTGGACAGTGGCTGCGGTACCGGCAGCAAGTTGGAGATGGACGGCTGTAGGTGTCTACATCTTCACGAGTGCATGTTGCATGTTAAGCTTCCATCTGCATGAGAAAAAGAGAGATAGATAGGGAGATAGAGAACGAGAGAGAGGGAAAGGGGAGAGAGAGTGCGTGAGGGGAGGAGGAGAGTGGGAGGAGAATGCGTGAGATAGAGTGCGAGAGAGAGGGGATGCCCATTTGCATGGGGAGGGGGATTTTTATAATAGCCTTATGTGCCTCTTCATGAAGAGTCACATGCAAGTAAAGACAAAACCCATTAATTTCATTCATGCATGGGAAGAGAGCGACTAATATATGGCCGACTCTTTCATGGAGGGAGGGAGTTTTATAATAGCCATATGTGCCTCTTCATGAAGAGTCACATGCAAGTAAAGACAAAACCCATTAATTTCATTCATGCATGGGAAGAGGGAGACTAATATATTTCACTCTCACCCTTCCCCATTTCTTTCCAACAAATTGTAAGAGCTATTTTGTAGAGCCAAGTTAATATGTTGGATGTTTATTAAATTAATGCTCTATGAGTGTACTCAATTTCTCTCTGATAAATCTGATTAATGATGATAATCAATGAGAATATTTTATCAAATGTTTTCTTGATATGATGATTTTATATGCTTATGTGCATGGAATAATGCAAACATGTATTATGTGAATTTAGAGTTTGCAACCTAGGAATTGATATTGTATTCCACATAATTTGAGCCTATTGTCATAGCATGTCATGTAATCATCACACCCCCATACTTAAATCTTGCTAGTTCCGAGCAAGAATAAGATAAGTAATAATTAAGGATAGGGTAAATAGCCAAGATAGGTCGGGTGAGGGTTTGCAACAGACATACCTACAAAGTCTTGAGTTTTCAGATCCTAACTACACAAATGCACAAACTTCATTAGAATTGACCCGTTGATGAATCCACGATTCATCATCTTAATATCTTGATCTTAGCAAAATCCCTGAGTAAAATCCCAAATAAATGTCCATAAAATCAATAAATTAACAAAACAACTCTTGTAAATAAAACACACTAATTATTATATATTAGATCTTACAAAATAAATTAACAATAAAAAGCCACAAAATCATGGGAAATTCTCACCTGTAAATAGCCCAAAACTTCATGTATTTTTAATAATTCCATTTCAACTCCTTTTTGGCTAATTCTTTCTCCAAAGTGTTCATATCTATGTATATAAAAATACAAAAATACAAAATAAATTTTACCTGAAATAAATGCTCCTAGATCCCAAAGAGAAAAAGCCGTAAAGACCAACTTCCAAGCCAAATTCCCACTCCGTTATGAACTCCAAATTCACCAAACTCACTTTTAAAGTTCAAGTTAGAAAATTATCTATCCAACGGAAGTGGTTTCATTAAAATCGGAGCTCATTTGTAAAAGTTGGGTTTTGGGACCTAGATGTACATTGTATATTATGTACATATTCATTCCTTCTTCATTTTTTATTACTAAAAATACAAAAATATCATAATTGTGTTGTATTTTAATTGTAGTATTTTATTGTATTTTGTCATTGTAAATATCTCTTATTAAAAAAGAAAAAAAATACATATTAGAAAAGTAAAAAAAATGTGTACATGTTGTTTGTCTTCCCTTGTAAATTCTCCACCATTTATTTTCTTCTTTTTTATTATATTGTAATTAAAGTAGCCAACTTTATTTCATTTATTTATTTAATTTCCATTCTCTACAATAACCACCATTCAACTCTTTACCACCAACCTCCATTCAACTCCACCATTTTTTAAACCTCTCATTCAACTCCATTAATAATATAACCTCCCACCACTTTAATAACCTCTCATTTCATCTTCTTTATATACACTCCATCCTCCTCAATTTGCACTTGATCCATCTTTATGTGAGGATAGCCTAGTTCCCTGAGTTGAATCGGTGACAGCGACGCAACCGCGGTCGAGCGATGACGGCCCTCTCTCCGGTGAGATCCGTTGGCTTTTTGGCCAACGTCGTAGCCGCAACTGCACGCTGCTTGAGCTCATCGCACGCCGGTGATTTGAGCGAAGACGGTGCTCACGTGAGCACTCCATAGGCGCTCGCGTTCATGGTAGGTAATTTTAGTTCATCTTGTCTTTATTTTTATCTTTGTAATTTTTTTTAGTCCATCATATCACCACCCACCATCCATCATTTGTTTATATCTTCATCTTCATCACCATCATCATCATATCATTTTGTTCCCTATATGTTTGTGTACATATTTACTGTTTAAAAAAATTAAAAAAAATAAAAACAAAATATAAAACAAAAAAGTCTTTTATTACAGCAGAAAAACCATTACAAAAAAAATAAAAAAAAGCAACCGAGGGAACAGCGGCACCATCGCCACCGCTGCCTCCAGCCCTCGCGCCTCCGCCCGCGCCGCCGCTCCCTCCCCGTTGCCATCGCCGCCGCGACAACGCCGACACGCGGCCAGCAGCTCCCCTTCTAGCGGCGCCACCGCCCGCTCCCTCCTCCGCGACCCCACATCTCTCCTAGCGGCACCACCGCCCGCCCCGTGCCTCGGCCGCCCAGTTACATCGACGCCGCACCCCCGTCCTCTCCGTCGAAGCCCAGGCCGCGCCGCCCCTCCTCGAGCGGCGAGCTCCCACCAGCGGCGCCGCCCTGTATTCCTCCCTTCTCAAGCCGCTCACGCCTGTACGAAGAAGAAGGTGAAAAAAATTATTTGTGAAAATTGTAGTTTTAATATTTCATGTTTCTGTAATTTCAAAAAGGTCCCTATGCATAAGTTTAAGTTGTAACTTGTCTTTCTGTTTTGCAAGGACACCCTTGTGTTCGTACTTAAATTTGGACTTCAATATTACATCCTTTTATTCAATGAAAAATGTGTTGATGTTGAGCAACTAATTCTATACCTCGTGGATATTTATTTATATTTTTGTTGTATTTGGGTAATTAATTAAAATTGTGAGACTAAAATTATTGCATATTTTACCTAAATTGAGCTCTTAAACTTATATCTCACACACAGTTGCTCTAAAAATTCCACAAAAATTAAGATTGATGCCTTGATAAGTGCTTAACTTACTGTCCAAATTTCATGCAAATTGGAGTCATCTTGTGCCTGAAATAAATTGTAGAGTGTTTTTATTATTTGATTTTTAATTAAATCCAAGTACATCTTTTTTGCGAAATTTCAAGTCTCCTGGGGTCTATATGGAATATTTTTTGGGATAATTTGCATTCTGATTAATTTGGTATTGTGGATTTATTAGAAATTATTTACTCACTGTCACTCTGATTTCACTAAAAAATCTATAAAAAATTCATACTTTGTCAAAAAAATTCAAAAATATTACGTAGCCTCCTTGCATCATGCTTTCATTCCAGTAAAATTTTCATAATTTTTGCTTACTGTTTGCTTGAAAAATTGTGAAAATACCCATAAAAAGTGTGCATTTCTAGTTGTTGCATTTTAATTCCTAAAATTCCAAAAAAATATGTTTTGCATTCATCACTGAATTAGGATTCTAGGAAAAATATAATTGGGCTAAATTGGATTAATTATGTATTAAAATTAATTTGGCTAAGTTGTGTGTTTTCTTGATGTCATTCTCTCACATCTTGTTTTTGGCATTCATTTTGCATTAAAAAATATATAAAAAAACGCGCATTGGAAATCTAGACCTAAGTTTTAAAATTAAACCTCAAGTTGTTCCTTTGCCTCCCTGTGTTCGACCCCGGACTTGCCCGGGATATAAATTAAGCCGAGACACTCTTCACGAAGATTCTTTTCTCGGTTCTGACTGAACCGCTAAGTACACGTACTACAACGTGTCCAAATTAAACGTCGTATTTAGCGATTCGTCAGATGGCGCCGTTGTCGGGGAGGCAAACGGCTTAGGGATTAATTTAAAAATTTGGATTTAGTTTTTCATTTACTCGGGTACTCTGACCCCCGAGCCACTTGTAATTAATCCATTTTCCTTTCAATTGATTTTCTTCATATTCGTGTATATATTTTGTTTTTATCTCTCTAATATAAATCTTATTTTCCTTGCGAGGACCCGGTGGACTTGGAGTACATCGGAGGTCGACGGACGCGACGCGCGTCGACTGCTGAAGAGCGAGGATATCTAATTTATCTTCGAGAGAGCTTTTGTAAATTGTTGTAATTATTTTGCTTGCTCCTTTATAGCGGCTCTTGTTTGAGAGCTCGCGTGTGTAAAAAGACTTGGACTTTATTTGTAGTGTGTCGAGACCTGTTTCACTCTCCGGTGAGGGTGGGGCTCGACTTGAGTGGCGAACTTAAGGATTAGGCACACGGTAGTTTAGAATCAAATTTGTTTGTGCCCATCGTAAGTTAGGCCACACATATCTTATAAGATTCAATCTCTCTTGCACATTCTCCCTTCTTTGTATATTCTCCAGATCACATCGGTTCTTACACTTACTCTTGTCCTATACTTAGGCTTACCAAGAGCCTAAGTATAGGGGGAGTCGATGCCCTCCATATGTATACTCATCCATTTCTCGTCTTGATCTCGTCCGCCCCATTTTTGCTCTTCTTCTACACTTAGGCTGACCAGAGCCTAAGTACAGGGGGCGGATCGACTTCTATATACTTTATTATTCTAGTCATCCTACGCTTAGCACGATCTATGTCTTTTTCTCGCTTCTTGTGCCATGAGGACATAACACATGCTAAGTATAGGGGGCGTGTATATATTACATATATACTTTACCCATAGCTCGTACTTTCACGTATTTTTGTATATATTATATAATAATTACGGGGTGGGTAAATTTTTTTTTCAAAAAAAATCTCTTTAAATACTTTCACGTATTTTTGTATATATTATATAATAATTATGGGGTGGGTAAAAAAACTTTTTTTCAAAAAAAATCTCTTTAAAAAAATGTTTCAAAAAAAATGTTTTTCTCTTTCCTTATTTTCTTTTAAATTTTTTTTCAAAAAAATGTGTGTCCTTTCTTATTTTCTTATATTTTTCAAAAAAAACTTTAAAAAAAACTTTTCAAAAAAACCAAAAAAAAGGAAGCAAAACTTTTCCTAAAAAATCCTCTTTACCTTTGTTTGTCAAAAAAATCTTTTTTTAAAAAAAACCTTTTTCTGAAACTTAAAAAAATCACAAAAAAAACACTAACTAATAAGTTGATTTAACCCCTGACACATTCACTTTCACACAAGACTAGTGATGTTCAAGAACACTTGGTTTATGAGCTCTTGAGATTTTGAGTTAACCAGCCTTAGTCATTAGGGTCTTGGACTTAATTATTAACATTTCCCTAGTTTGAAAGATTTGTGTGCTATATTGCATGCTTAGTCTCTTCCTTAAGAATATGACCAGCACCTCACATACACGACTGCAGTTATGATGAGATGAGTTGAAATTTCACTTGAGGAACTGGGATGAGGGATTTGAGTTTGGACTTGATTTGATGATGCTCGGGGATGGGATAAAATCAATGAAGGCTTCATGAAACCTGATTGTCAGCACCTTTAGCCAGTATGAGAACATGGTTCTTGTACTATCTCTTGACATTTACCTATGTGCCAGGGTTTGATAAAATAAAAAAAATTGTTGATCAGTGTGCGCCAACTCTTGGTAAAAGCAGTGGAACTAGCCAAAATACTACAAAGCAATGAAGTGTCAAAGAAAAGCTCTCATTCCATAAAGTCAATTATCAAAAGAGCTTCCACCAAAGGCGAGCGCTCCCAACCATTTCAAAGTGTCCACTTGGACCACCGCTATTAGGACCAGGAGTCGGGCTTGCACCAAAAAAAGGGCTCTGCATCGTAAATGCTACAAGTCTAGGTGTAGAAGGTATAATAGATACTCAAAAAAGACACACCCCGGTGTATTTCCAGGAAAACAAGTGCAGACGGCTCCAACTTCTCTTGACAGACGCACTGATCAACACCAAAAAATGCGTTGAGTAATAAGGCACTTGAGAGGATCCTTGTTCCAATGAGAGGGAGAGAAGTAATGACACAATCCTATGCCCTCCATCAACTGGCCTTCCATCTACACTTTTAAGTCTGACAACTAAAGAGATGGTGGATTGGATGCAAGAAATGGTTTATTCCATAGTGTTGAGGATCGGGTCCTTAGGAGAGTCTCTTGGACTGGAACCTTGGGTGACGTTGTGACTCTACTCTTGTAACTGCGGTCAACACTTAAAGTCATATCCCTACTATATATGTATACAAAGAGAGTCTGATGATTGGGAAAATTGGATACCTTTTGACTAGAGCTTGGTTCAGCTCAGAATTTTAGGATCTCTAAAACTGAGAGTTCTTGAACGGATCAAGTCTTGTATTCACATGCACAGTCAGGGGTTAATCCAACTTATTCATTCTTTATTTGCTCGAGGACTAGAAAAGTTTAAGTATAGGGGGGTGATGAATCCACGATTCATCATCTTAATATCTTGATCTTAGCAAAATCCCTGAGCAAAATCCCAAATAAATGTCCATAAAATCAATAAATTAACAAAATAACTCTTGTAAATAAAACACACTAATTATTATATATTAGATCTTACAAAATAAATTAACAATAAAAAGCCGCAAAATCAAGGGAGTTTCTCACCTGTAAATAGACCAAAATTTCATGTATTTTTAATAATTCCATTTCAACTCCTTTTTGGCTAATTCTTTCTCCAAAGTGTTCATATCAATGTACATAAAAATACAAAAATACAAAATAAATTTTACCTCAAATAAATGCTCCTAGATCCCAAAGAGAAAAAGCCATAAAGATCAACTTCCAAGCCAAATTCCCGCTCCGTATGAACTCCAAATTCACCAAACTCACTTTTAAAGTTCAAGTTAGAAAATTATCTATCCAACGGAAAAGTTGGGTTTTGGGACCTAGATGTACATTGTATATTATGTACATATTCATTCCTTCTTCATTTTTTATTACTAAAAATACAAAAATATCATAATTGTGTTGTATTTTAATTGTAGTATTTTATTGTATTTTGCCATTGTAAATATCTCTTATTAAAAAGACAAAAAAAATACATATTAGAAAAGTAAAAAGATGTGTACATGTTGTTTGTCTTCCCTTGTAAATTCTCCACTATTTATTTTCTTCTTTTTTATTCTATTGTAATTAAAGTAGCCAACTTTATTTCATTTATCTATTTAATTTCCATTCTCTACAATAACCGCCATTCAACTCTTTACCACCAACCTCCATTCAACTCCACCATTTTTTAAACCTCCCATTCAACTCCATTAATAATATAACCTCCCACCACTCTAATAACCTCTCATTTCATCTTCTTTATATACACTCCATCCTCCTCAATTTCCACTTGATCCATCTTTATGTGAGGAGAGCCTAGTTCCCTGAGTTGAATCGGTGACAGCGACGCAACCGCGGTCGAGCGACGATGGCCCTCTCTCCGGTGAGATCCGTTGGCTTTTTGGCCAACATCGCTGCCGCAACTGCACGCTGCTTGAGCTCATCGCACGCCGGCGATTTGAGCGAAGACCGTGCTCACGTGAGCACTCCATAGGCGCTCGCGTTCATCGTAGGTAATTTTAGTTCATCTTGTCTTTATTTTTATCTTTGTAATTTTTTTAGTCCATCATATCACCACCCACCATCCATCATTTATTTATATCTTCATCTTCATCACCATCATCATCATATCATTTTGTTTCCTATATGTTTGTGTACATATTTCCTGTTTAAAAAAAATTAAAAAAAATAAAAAAAATATAAAACAAAAAAGTCTTTTATTACAGCAGAAAAATCATTACAAAATAATAAAAAAAAGCAACCGAGGGAACAACGGCACCCGCGCTACCGCCGCCTCCAGCCCTCGTGCCTCCGCCCGCGCTGCCGCTCCCTCCCCGCCGCCATCGTCGCCGCGACAACGCCGACACGCGGCCAGCAGCTCCTCTTCCAGCGGCGCCACCGCCCGCTCCCTCCTCCGCGACCCCGCATCTCTCCCAACAGCGCCAAAGCCCGCCCCTTGCCTCGGCCGCCCAGTTACATCAACGTCGCACCCTCGTCCTCTCTGTCGAAGCCCAGACCGCGCCGCACCTCCTCGCGCGGCGAGCTCCCACCAGCGCCACCGCCCTGTATTCCTCCCTTCTCAAGCCGCTCACGCCTGTACGAAGAAGAAGGTGAAAAAAATATTTGTGAAAATTGTAGTTTTAATATTTCATGTTTCTGTAATTTCAAAAAGGTCCCTATGCATAAGTTTAAGTTGTAACTTGTCTTTCTGTTTTGCAAGGACACCCTTGTGTTTGTACTTAAATTTGGACTTCAATATTGCATCCTTTTATTCAATGAAAAATGTGTTGATGTTGGGCAACTAATTCTATACCTCGTGGATATTTATTTATATTTTTGTTGTATTTTAATAATTAATTAAAATTGTGAGACTGAAATTATTGCATATTTTATCCAAATTGAGCTCTTAAACTTATATCTCACACACGGTTGCTCTAAAAATTCCACAAAAATTAGGATTGATGCCTTTATAAGTGCTTAACTTACTGTCCAAATTTCATCCAAATTGGAGTCATCTTGTGCCTGAAATAAATTGTAGAATGTTTTTATTATTTGATTTTTAATTAAATCCAAATACATCTTTTTTGCGAAATTTCAAGTCTCTTGGGGTCTATATGGAAATATCTTTTTGGGATAATTCGCATTCTGATTAATTTAGTATTATGGATTTATTAGAAATTATTTACTCACTGTCACTCTGATTTCACTAAAAAATCTATAAAAAATTCATACTTTGTCAAAAAATTCAAAAATATTGCTTAGCCTCCTTGCATAATGCTTTCATTCCAGTAAAATTTTCATAATTTTTGCTTACTGTTTGCTTGAAAAATTGTGAAAATACCCATAAAAAGTGTGCATTTCTAGTTGTTGCATTTTAATTCCTAAAATTTCAAAAAAATATGTTTTGCATTCATCACTGAATTAGGATTCTAGGAAAATATAATTTGGCTAAATTGGATTAATTGTGTATTAAAATTAATTTGGCTAAGTTGTGTGTTTTCTTGATGTCTTAATTCTCTCGCATCTTGTTTTTGACATTCATTTTGCATTAAAAAAATATAAAAAAACCCGCATTGGAAATCTAGACCTAAGTTTTAAAATTAAACCTCAAGTTGTTCCTTTGCCTCCCTGTGTTCGACCCCGGACTTGCCCGGGATATAAATTAAGTCGAGACACTCTTCACGGAGATACTTTTCTCGGTTCTGACTGAACCGCTAAGTACACGTACTACAACGTGTCCAAATTAAACATCGTATTTAGCGACTCGTCACCCGTAGATTAATGATTTGCTCGAATACTCGACTGGACTTGAGTTTTGTAGTTTTAACAGTCTCTCAGTTCCAACAAAATCAGACATGATTTCTGAAGGTCGATCAAGTCAGCTCATCCCTAAGAAACAGGTATTCTCTTTGACCTTGAGTGGATATAAATAGTGTTAGCGATAGTTGTAGCTTTCGTGAGTCAAGAGAACGAGCTAACAACACAATCTATCGAGGTATCGAATGATTCCCTATACATATAGCCTCAGTCCTCATCTGGATTCAGGCATATTCTCCTTTCACCCAAGTATGTCAGCATAGAAAAAATAGGCCATAGTTATTGGAGAATGGGACTTAATTTTTGGGGTTTTCCGTAGACCGCTTTGGTCCGTTGCTCTCGTTGTTTTCCTTTTGCAGAGCATAACCCTGGACCTCTTTGGGCCTCTTTTAAGAATTTAGGTAGCATCATTGGGCTGCTACCACGGCCTTTTGGTGGAGAAGGGTTATTTGGTGGTCTTCTTTCCTTGCCTTTGCTTCGCACATCTTTGCATGATTGGTGATTTTTGGCATTTGTATTGTGATATGCCTTTTTGTGGTGTTTTTGTTTTGGGTTTGGCATCAAAAGGTAGTATCGGCTTAATATTGACTTTGGAGGCTCGATACTGGCTTATTTGTTGACATACTTAGACTAGAGAGATCATGTTGCTCCTGAGTCAAGTTCCTTCATTAGCTATAGATAAGGTTCAGGCATTGGCACAACCAAGAGGACAACTCCTCACCTCAACTAGATTGTAATTATATCTCGTAAAATAAACTCAATCAAGCTAAGTGCAGTGTGCAGTTGCTTAATATCCACTGAAGAGTTTAAGAGTGCTATTAGTTTCTCAGGTGATCTAGTTAGATACAGAAGTTCATTCACCAGTAGAGTTAGTGGAACTGAGAGAATAAAGTCCATATGGACCTGAAGAAAGCTTAAAAACTCATGTCTAGTGAAATTCTGATGAAGTTAAGTGGATGGGGTCAACTCAACCTCAATCTATGATTTATGCAGTGAAGATCTGATTTCTCAAAATGGGATAAAACTAGGAAGGATATATTTTTGGTGGTTTTCTTTCTTTTGAAAATATTTTTAGGGGAATTTTTGCAAAAGAGAGTTTTTTTTTGAAAGAGTATGCAATTTTGAAAAACTATGCAGACACCCCCCATACTTAACAGAAACCATGTCCTCATGGTGAAGACAATGTGCAATAGGAGGATCAGAAGGGATGTGAAATGTATTTTTGTATTTTTGTATTTTGTGTTTTTTTTGTTTTTTTGGAATGTAATGCAGAGGAGTACCCCCATACTTATCTAATGCAATGCAGTGAAAATAAACATGCGAGATGTAAGACGAAAAGATACCTATGAGGAGAGGCTCACGAGAGTGCATGATTTAACGCCTCAGCTTGCCGATGTGGTGGTTCATTTTTCCTGCAGAAGATATGTTGTGCAGATAGGCATAGGACCAGATGGTTCAACAACAAGTTTTAGTCTTTGACCATTGACTCTGAAAGTGGCTTTAATGTTTGGATCAGAAATTTCTATTGAGCCATTATCGAATACTTGAGTTACAATGTATGGTCCTTTCCATTTCGATCTCAGTTTTCCTGTAAATAACTTCAGTTTTGCATCAAATAGCCATACTTTTTGATTTTCTTTGAATGTTTTCCTCGAAATGTTAGCATCATGCCACAACTTGATTTTCTCTTTGTATAGCAGGTTGTTATCATAGGCTTGTGATCTCAGTTCTTCCAGTTCAGATAAGTCCAATAGTCTTTTCTTTCCAGCCTCATCATAATCCAAATGGCATTTCTTGATCGCCCAGAGTGACTTGTGGTGGATCTCTACAGGTAGATGGCAAGGCTTTCCATAGACCAACCTATATGGGCTCATTCCTAAGGGTGTACGAAAGGCTGTACGGTAGGCCCAAAGAGCAGAAGGTAAGTGTTGAGACCAGTCTTTACGATCAGAGCGGACAATTTTCTGGAGGATGGTCTTGATTTCTCGATTTGACAGCTCAGCCATTCCATTGGTCTGTGGGTGATAGGCAGTTGAGACCCGGTGTTCGACCCCATTTTTCTTAAGTAAGTTCTTGACTGAAGCGTTTAGAAAATGGGTTCCACCATCACTAATGACCACTTTGGGTAATCCAAATCGGGAGAAGAGATTGTTCAGGAATTTAACAATATTGGCACTATCAGCAACGCGAGTGGGAATGGCTTCAACCCAACGGGACACATAGTCAACAACGAGTAAGATGTGTTGATAGCCTTGTGAGGTGGTGAAAGGTCCCATGAAGTTTATTCCCCAAGTATCAAAGATCTCAACTATATGTAGGGGTTGGAGGGGCATCATGTTGCGGCGTCATCGTTCCATTAATCTGTCAGGCAGGAAAAGAGTGTGGGCCAGTAAAAACCACATTGTAGGACCTTAGCAGTTGTGCGCTTCCCTGAGTGGTGTCCTCCACACCCAGAAGTGTGGCAATGAGTTAGGACATGATTGACTTCAGATTCAGGGATGCATCGTCTCCATATCAAATCAATGCCCTCTTTGAAGAGCAAGGGGTCTTCCCAGTGATAGTATCGGGCTTGGGCTTTAGTTTTGTCTTTCTTATGTTTTGGCCAATCATCAGGAAATGTAGAAGTGACGATGTAATTGACGATGTCGGTGTACCAAGGGAGTTGAGAGGCAGACATAATACTTTCATCTGGAAAGTTATCAGAAATTGGGATTCTATCTGTGTTTGATGAAGGAAGTCTTGAAAGGTGATCGGCCACGACATTCTTTGCTCCTTCTTTATCTCGAATCTCTAAATCAAATTCTTGGAGCAGTAAAACCCACCTAACGAGTCTAGGCTTAGCATTGGTTTTTGTGAAGAGATATTTCAAAGCAGAGTGGTCTGTGTAGATAATAATGTGGGATCCTAGGATGTAAGATCGAAATTTCTCTAGTGAAAATACCACAGCCAGCAGTTCTTTCTCAGTCACAGTGTAGTTCCTTTGAGCATCATCCAGGGTCTTGCTGGCATAGTGGATGGCATAGGGTTTTCCATCTTTCCTTTGACTCAATACTGCCACAACGGTATAATCAGAAGTGTCACACATGATTTCAAATTCACAGTTCCAATCAGGGGGTTGTAGTATGGGTGCTTCAGTGATGATTTTCCTTAGTGTGTTGAAGGACTCGTATGCTTCCTCGGTGAATGTGAAATCTTGGTCCTTTTCAAGTAGTTTGGTCAGAGGGCGGAAAATTTTTGAAAAGTCCTTGATGAAGCGGTGGTAAAAGCCTACATGACCTAGGAAGGACCTTACACCCTTGATGTTTACTGGTGGACCTAAATGAGTGATTGTATCAATTTTTGATGGATCCACTTCTATCCCTTTCTTTGACACAACATATCCTAACACAATCCCTTGTTTCACCATAAAATGTGATTTCTCCCAAGATAATATCAAGTTCACTTCGATGCATTTCTTGAGGACTCTATCCAAAAATCATAGTGTTTCCTCAAAAGAGTCTCCAAAAATAGAGAAATCATCCATAAATACTTCCATAAAATCGTCGATCATATCAGTGAAAATTTCCATCATACATCTTTGAAATGTTGCTGGAGCATTACATAGTCCAAACGGCATGCGACGAAAGGCATATGTTCCAAATGGACAAGTGAAATTGGTTTTGTCTTGATCCTCTGGTGCTATGGCTACTTGATTATAAACAGAATATCCATCAAGAAAGCAAAAAAATTCTTTTCCGACTAGCTTCTCAATGATTTGGTGAATGAATGGCAATGTAAAGGGGTCTTTTCGTGTAGCCTTATTGAGTTTTCTATAATCGACACATACTCTCCAAGATGTTTGCCACCCGAGTAGGGATACCATCTCCTTTCTCATTTTTCACAATTGTTAATGCAGCTTTCTTGGGGACAACCTGGCGGGGACTAATCCAAGGACTATCGGCTATCGGATAAATGATGCCGACACTCAACCACATGTATATTTCATTCTTCACAACCTCTCGTAGATTAGGATTCAACCGTCTTTGCATTTCTCGAGAGGGTTTACTGTCATTTTCCAAATATATGTGGTGTGTACAGAATGTCAGGCTTATTCATTTCAAATCAGTTATTTTCCAACCAATAGTCTGAGAATTCTTTTTCAAAACCTCCATTAGTTGGCTCTCTTGCATATGATTTAGGTTGGCATTGATAATGACTGGTAGAGTGTGAGCATCATCCAAGAAAGCATACTTCAGATCTTTGGGGAGTGGTTTTAATTCAACAGTGGTTGTCGATGGAGTCAGAGTTGTAGTGTTTTCTGAGTCTATTACAGAAATAGTCTCAAATGGTGGTTCCATCATGGGCATGATCATGGTTGAGATCAATGTAAGTTCAGAGTCTAATGTGTCCCAGGCATTATCAAGCTCGTCAATTTCTTGTGCAGTGAGAGGGCATGGTGGAGCTTCCAGTGCGAGATTCAGATTGTATGTTGCAATTTCATGAGAAGTATTTTTGTAAGTGGATCTAGAGGTGTTCATACTACCCTCTAAAGGGTCTTTGGTGAGATGGATGGGAGCAAAGTCATTTTGTATGTTGAGAACATCACATCTTTCTATCCAACCACAGTCTTTAGTCTCAAAGTCAATAGAATTGGGTATGATCAGCTCAATAGGGACGGTTTTGCCATTGATTGAAAATTCGACTTTGCCCCCCTCATAATCAAAATGTGCCTTAGCTGTAGCTAGGAATGGTCGTCCCAAAATGATGGGTGTTTCACTCAGTGTGTTGGGGGAATCTATATCCATGCACAAAATCAACAGGAAATTTATGTCCTTGCACTGTGACTATAACATCTTCAAGAAGTCATATTGATCTCTTCACAGTGCGATCCGCCATTTGTAAAATCATTGAAACAGGTTTCAGTCTCCCGAAGTCAAAATGTTCTAGGATGGCGGTAGGAAGAAGATTGATTGAGGCGCCATTATCTAATAAGGTGCGCTCGAAGGTCAACTCACCAATCGTGCATTTAACCAAAGGTGCCCCTGGATCTTTTTTCTTGGGGGGTAGGAATTGAGAAATGGAATTTGATGTGGCTTGAGAAAGCACATACTTTTCTTCTTGATTTGCCTTTGTCTTTTCTCTTGTTTTCCTTTTTGGTGTGTATTTTAAGAAGCAGGAGAAGGCGGGAACTTGTTCGAGTGCTTTTAAGAGCGGGATTTCAATGACAATGTCCGAGAATAGTTTTTCTATCTCCGGACTGGTGGTGGAAGATCGAGGTTTTCTTCGGTGAAGAGCTCCGGGAAAGGGGATAGCTATGGATGGGGAGATAGGAAGGGGCATGGTTGTCTCAGTTAGCTTCTCTTCATTTTCATAGCATGACATCTCATCTCATCTGCATACTTTGCATATGCAAAGTGAAAAGCTAGTGGGTTCTGGACCAAGTTATGAGCAGATATTGAGGATGGAAATGATTTGACCTTAATCCACCTAATTTCAGAGGAACCTTATAGGAACTGGAGTTGAGATTTTTCAGGTCAGGTGACTTAATTCTTTAAGTCTGCAATGGTCCTGGGCACGAGAGACCCGATTGATGTCGGTTCTCATGTCCAGGTAGTCATTCTGCATTTGTTGGACCCTATCAGACAGGGTCTGGATTGCCAAGGTCAGGGACTCCAATTCGGTGGGCTGGGCTGGTTGCTGAGTGGATGCGGTCCTGTACTGGCCCTGCTGGCCGTGTCGATACTGCTGCTGATGGGACGGTGCTGGCCCCTGCTGGTAGGTGCGCTGCTGCGGCTGGTACCCTTGTTCTGGCCTGGACTGGTATCGCGGGACTGTGACGGGCCTGGTCTCTTGGTAGACTGGGGTTGGGCGGTGTGCCTGATCCTTCCCCATCTCGATTTGCCGGACTAGCGGGTCACGGCTATACCAAAGCCTGTTAATCTCGTATACAGGCGGAGGCTCCTCGTATTCCGTTTCCACTGGTGGGGGTGCATGATGGTTCGGCTGGGTATAAGTCTGATCCCAGCTGCTCTGAGACCCCGGTGCCTGTTCCTGTACAAGATGGACTCGATGTACAGGTACAGGTGGTGCAGAAGGGGCGGGTAGTTTGATCTTAGCTACCTTTTCAGAGAGTTCCTCCACTTTCTTGGGAAGGCTCGAAAGAGACTCCATCTCTGCGACTCTCTTGTGGATCTGCTCGACCATGGTAAGCTTGTCGGCTATCATCCCCATGCTGGGGATGAGGTCCTCAGTCAGATCTGCAACAGTCCTTCTAGTTGTCTCATTGGATAAGATTGAGGGAGACAACTGATAGGCCATTGTGGCCTGTGACCTGCCGGTTTCCGCCATCTGCTCTAGGATCTTCCATACAGCATGCTCGTTTTTGTTCAGATAGCTTCCTCCACAGGCGGCACTGACTAACCCCTGCATCTCTGGGGTTAAACCACAGATCAAGGTCTGGACTAAGATCGCCTTTGAAATGCCGTGGCAGGGGCATTTCTGTACTAAGTCATTGAACATGTCCCAAGCCTCATGGAACGGTTCGCTGGTTCCTTGAGCGAAGCTGGCGATCTTTGTTCTCATCTGATTAGTTCTACTGAGAGGGTAGAACTTCTTCAAGAAAAGGTCCTTGAACTGCATCCAGGTAGTACATACCACCCCTAAGTTTTTCAGCCAATGAGCAGCCTTATCACCTAAGGCAAAAGGGGTGGCCTTCAGCCGAATATAATCTTGGCCAACATTGGGATGGCTAAGATTGTTGCACACCAACTCGAAGTCACGGAGGAAAGTGTATGGTTCTTCATTAAGGTTTCCGTTGAACTTCGGAAGCAGACTAAGGAAGTGGGGCTTCAGCTCAAATGCCTGGGCGAGAACTGCAGGTGCCAACCAGTTCTGAATCTCGTTCTCCGCCGGGTTATAGGTATCAACCATTGGTCGGCCGATTCCTTCTGCTGCTATGATCCGTCCCATCCGCGCCGTGAGATCTGCATTCCTCTGTTCGACTTCAGCGAGGCGGGCAAGAATCTGTTTAATTTGTTCCTCATCTGGTGGAACTTTTGGCGGCATCTCGTCCTCTAGTTCTGGGGATTGGAAAATAAGATCGGTGTTAGAGGGCAAATCAAGGAAGGGATTACCGAGGCAATGATCTTCCTCGGTAATCTCGGAGTAGATAAAAGGGTTGGTTTGAGAGTAACCACCCTGAGCATGAGGGAACCAGGACTCAAGAGGGTCATGAGTCCTGGGTGGTCCAAGGTGCGCTTGGACCGAGAAAGACGAGTTATTTGGGGGACTCATAGAGAGATCAGTGAATAGCACGTCGAGATCTCCCCAATCACTCATCTTGATGAAGAAGGAAGAAGATAGGATTTTACTCCTACCTGAAGCAAGCAACAAGAATAATCCAAGACCCTGGGTTCACACTCAACACAGTGAAGGACTCAAAGTTGAGTCAAATTTATCTTGTAGTTTTTAAGTGTGATATTCAAGCAAAAATAGCAAGGATTACGCGGCCTAGAGGAAAGTCGGCTTAGAGCCGGATGCGTCTTCCATGTTTATCCTGTCGCCTAAGATACCGCCGATCCTCCCTTTCTTCGCTCCTATCCGGAGTGGGGACTAAATGACGTGCCCCTATCTACCTGCACTCAGGCGGAGGCTGACAAAGCTAGGCCTTGTCGCAGAGTACCGCTGGTTCGCCCCTATCTACCTACGAAGGCGGAGGCTACTTGGTACTTGTCAATGAGTTTAAAAGTATCCCACTCGTGATATTTGCTAAGATTAGTTGGCTCGTGATATGGAAGGCGGGGTTTTGGGCTCTGCCTTAAGGTGTTCACACACACTCAAGTACCCTCACTCAGCCTGAAAACAAGGTCGGGGATTAATCTCCCGCAAACAATTTTCAGATTTTATTCTCTTTTTTTTGGTCAATACTGCTAGCAGTCCCGATTTTTAAAGTTAAGTTATCACTTTAATTAGTCCACCACAAAGCACGCCTATCGGACAGTCCCAATTTCCTGTTTAATTTAAGTGAGAAAATCAGAGGGGGAAATCGAGAAAAGCCGATGCACGAAAAATCGATGATGCTATGCTGAGTAGAGAATACTTACAGTGATCCTTCGCTTTTTTTTATGCAGGATGCAATACAGAATTGAAAACTTTACTCTACATGCAAATGCAAGCGATGAAAAGCCGCTCCTAGACAGGCAGTTCTATTAGCGTGAAGAACAGTTTAATTTTGACTAAGTACTGCGGTCTAGGTGCGTCTTTTAAGTGTATTGTGTGGTCCTATTGATTACGAGCACAAACAAGTCCTAGAGTGGCTCGAGGAGCCGCTAGTGCAAGCTAAGTTACAATTCACCCACACAGCACACGGGACACAGTTTCACTATCTTTACACACGCGAGATCCCAAACGGGAACCGCTGGAAATGATGCGAAAGAAAAATAAAGTAAAATGTAATTACAAAGCCTCTCTTTCACTCAAAAATTTAAATGCTAAGTCCTCGAAGCGTCGCCGACTCCTCGCGGTCCTCGCACAAAAAATAATTGGAGGTCAGAGAGTTACACAAAGATAAAATAATGCAAAAATGGGAGAAAATAATTACAAGAAAACCGGGGGTCAGACTACCCGGGGAAGGAAAATCAAACACTCAAAAATTTGCTAAAAATTAACCTAAGCCGTGCCTCCCCGGCAACGACGGATTAATATGAAGTTAATTTTAAGCGGCAATATTTTTTTACTTGGTGGAAGTCCAAGGTCGATCTCAGGGAGGCATCTGTCTCCTTAGGTGAATTTAAGCAAGGATCCAAGTGTGTGATTTTCAAGGAGTAATTTTTTTTCTTTTTAATAATTTTTTTATGCAGACTTATGTAGACAATGCATGCCAATTTAGTGTTCAGTTTAATTATGATATCAAATGAAGTCCAAAAATTATGAAAATTGGCCAGATGGTTAATGATGATGAAAATGACCTACACTAATTTTTTTTGAATTTTTCGACACTAAATAAATTTACTGTGAATTAAATGAACAGACAGGGTGATTTTCAGTATTTGAATTTTAATAAATAACAAACCACAATTTTTTCAAGAACTAAAATTATACTAGGTGGCTCTAATGAGAAGGGACCTAGGAAAATTAACAGAACTTAATTTCACTGTGAAATGAATTAATTAAAATTAATCTAAGAAAATCACTCAACAATTTATTTAGGCCTCGATATGCGTGAAAATGCTATGAAATTTTTATGGTATGTTAAAAATGATGTCCTTAAGCTACTGTGAATTTTTGATGAATTTTGGAAGCACAAAGAATTAACTATAAATCAAAAGGTGTCACGGGGCAAAATATGTCAACAATTCACTAATTAATTCACTAATAATTCAAATGAACTTACAAAATTATGACACGTGTACCAATAGACAGAGGACAAAATTTCCAACAAAATGCAATTTTTAGAATTTCAGAATGATGTGAAATGCAACCTAGGGATGCGTGCAAACACAGGGGTGTAAATGCAATACAGGAAATTTAAATTACAATAAGCAAATATGCAAACAGGGACTCAAATGCAATTACCTATAATGAGGGGGACTCTCGTGCAAATTCTCCACAGGGCACGTACTCCTCACGTGGGGTCTGCTTCACAGGGACATTTTTGCAATTTTGAAAGGCTCCAAGGACTTCTGTGCAATTTGCCCAGGCTGCACGTGCTCCTCACGTGGGCGGCCTAGGCTCGGGGGGGCTGCGGCGGCTCGGAGCGAGCTTCGGGCTCTCTAGAGGTCCGAAGTGAGGCTCGGAGTAGGCTCGGGTTGTCCGAGCCTAGGCTTGGGGCTAAGGCTCGGTATATGTCGACGTGGCGTGATTCAGACCGTTCGGATCGAGATCGATCCAACGGGTGGCGGTGAAGACACGTGGCAACGGGAGAACCCGTCAGATCTGGGGAGCGATCAACGGTTGAGGACGGCCGTGGTGAGGGGACGCGTGGCGACATGAGGGCCGTTCGATCGTTTGATCGAACGGTAGCTGCTCTCCTTCCTCGACGGCCCTCCGCCTCCTGCGGAGGAGAAGGCGGGGCTCCGGAGATCGGGCTGTAGCTCCGCCCGTCCTTCCTCGTGTTGATGATGCTCTCCGGCTTGTCGGAGATCGCCCGGAAGCTTCGTGGCGTGGAGGCGGAGATAATGGTGGTCTCGGGAGCATCGGAGAGGGCCCCGGTGTCTCTGTCGATGAAGCTCGATAGCGTCTCCGGCGAGCTTCCGTTCAGTGAGAAGCCAAGTTCCTGCAGGGGGTTAGAAGAGATAGCCTAGGCGTGCGAGTGCTCGTGGAGAGTTGTAGATGGTCGGTGAGGCCTACGGTGAGAAGGAGGTGAGCTGGAGATGAGCTCCGGCCAAATGGCGGAGCTGTTGGTCGGAATAGTGCGAGAGGCGTCGTCGGAGTGTGTAAATGGGACAGCGAGGATGGGAGCTTCGACGCGAAGCTCGTCGAGGTGGATTGGAAGCGAGAAGGTGGCCGGTGGCGGCGAATAGAGTCGGAGAAATCGGAGAAAAAAATAAGAAAAAGGATCGGACGATGGATGGAGGGATACCTGGGGATCGGAGCTCGGTCTCGAGTTCCAGGGTCGTCGCTCTAGGGATCGGTAGGGTCCCGAGCTCGTGCAGCTACTCGGAGGAGCGGCTGCAACACGGCGGCGTGCAACTCTCCCCACCTGGTAAGTGTAAGTGATAAGTGATAAATGACTCCCCACCTCAGAAGTAACAAAGAAACAACCTCCCCCAACCTGGTAACTCTAATGCCTCGGTCTAGCAACTCTTTCCTCGAGAAGCGGGGTATTCCCTTCTAAGTTCAAGTTCAACCGGCTCAAGAAGAGGGGGAAAAAGTATAGACTTTTGGGAGCTCAGCCAGTGTAGCTAAGTCTCCCGCTGCAAGCTTCATGAGATGTAACATGGTGACCATAAGCTTTTGCTTTTCTTGACTACGTATACTCCGGTGGGGTTATTAAATTTTCAATCCGACCCACCACTTTTTTGGAGTTCTTTTTGGCATTTTTTTTTCAAAATGCCTCTGTACAACATATTTACATGGTGCAACATAGATACAAGAAATTTCCTCTTGAGCCAGTAGACTATCCCTCTTTTGAAGCTTTATTGCAACCCACTGCTTCTGTCTTTAGCCTTCATCACCACTAGTCCAAGTTGAGACGCACTTCCTTCACTAGAAGAAGAAGAGAGGTTCCGCCTAGAAGTACTACCCTCATATGCTACCCCAAGCTAAAGGAAACTGCCTCCTCATCACCTCATCCGTAGAGAGCCATGTGTAAAGTGCTGGTGCACGTAAAGCCATTGTCTCTAAGAGTCATGTGTGTGTTGTTAAGTGTTCTACTCAGGCTTGTCAAGATGACATATGAACATAGACTTGCAGACTTAAAGAATTAAGTCACCTGACCTGAAAAATCTCAACTCCAGTTCCTATAAGGTTCCTCTGAAATTAGGAGGATTAAGGTCAAATCATTTCCATCCTCAATATCTGCTCATAACTTGGTCCAGAACCCACTAGCTTTTCACTTTGCATATGCAAAGTATGCAGATGAGATGAGATGTCATGCTATGAAAATGCAAGACTCTTTTTCTTTTTCTTGGATGCAGGTATAATATGCATGAGTAAATAAGAAGCCTCTTTTCATTATTTAATTATTATATACATACATACATATATATATATTCCGATTTTTACCCACCCGTAGTTATTGTAAGATATATACAAAAAAAGTACGAGCTATGGGTAAGGTATATATGTAATATATACACGCCCCCCTATACTTAGCGTGTGCTATGTCCTCAGAGCACGAAGAGTGAGGAAAAAGACATAGCTCGTGCTAAGCGTAGGAGAGCCAAAAGCAACAAAAAGTATAGAAGTCGTCTCGCCCCCCTATACTTAGGCTCTGGCAGCCTAAGTGTAGATGAAGATCAAAAAATGGGGCGGACGAGGGAAAGATGAGATGTGGGTAAGTATCAATGCGGGCATCGATCCCCCCTATACTTAGGCTCAGGTCAGCCTAAGTATCGGTAGGAAATGAGTATGAGGACCAATGTGATCTGGAGGATGTATAGTGAATCGACTCGGGTGACCCCTCCCCCCTATACTTAGGATCTGGTCATCCTAAGTATAGTCCAATATAATGGCTCGATGATGTGGGGATGGAATGGGTTACTAGAATCGTGGGGGTAAAGGATAGGATATACAGGAAGAATGATATACACATATGAGTCGGTCTGAATCTTTCGAAGATGCTGCTGATGGCTGGAGTTCATTGCTGCAAGGTTTCATACGTGGCTTGAGGTGTATCTGCTGTATCTGTCTCGCGCATGAATACAATCTCCTCCACATGGACTAACTGTTCATTGGATTCAACGAAGTGCTTCAACAGCTGCCCATTTACTAGGAATGTCGGTGCGTCATCTGCGAGATCCGAGATCTCGACACATCCACTATCATGCACCGTACGGACAACGAATGGTCCCGTCCACTTAGACTTTAATTTCCCTTGGAAAATCTTCAGCCTAGCATTGAACAACCATACCTTCTGTCCAGGAACAAAGGTCTTTCGTCTGATATATCTATCGTGCCAACGCTTCACCTTGTCCTTGTACACCACACTGTTGTCGTATGCTCGGTTTCTGACTTCCACAAGCTCATTCAGATCCATGTCTCTCTGTTTCTGACCCAGGTGTGTGTTCCAGTTGACCTTCTTTATTGCCCATTTTGATTTGTGCACTAACTCTGCGGGCAAATGGCACGGCTTTCCGAATACCATTCGGAATGGGGAGGTGCCTAACGGTGTCTTGTAAGCCGTCCTATATGCCCAGAGGACTTGATCTAAGATCTGAGACCAGTCCTTCCTGTCCGGGCGGACAAGCTTTTGCAATATGGTTTTCACCTCCCTATTCGACACCTCAGCCATACCATTGGTTTGTGGGTGGTAAGGACTCGCGACACGGTGTTCGATGCCGTAGTCCTTCAGGAGTTTCTTCACCTCCCGATTTACAAAATGGCTACCCCCATCTGATATCATCATTTTGGGGATCCCGAACCTAGAGATTATGTTCTCTCTGATGAATTTACAGACAGTCCTGCTGTCTGCGGCTCGAGTCGGGATAGCCTCCACCCATCTGGACAGATAATCTACCGCAAGGAGGATATATTCGAACCCGTGGCTGACAGGGAACGGGCCCATGAAATCGATGCCCCAGGCGTCAAAGACATCACAAATGATGACCGGCTGCATTGACATCTCATCCTTGGAACCAACGGTTCCTCCCATTCTCTGGCAAACTGGGCATGACTTCGCGAAGGCGGTGGCATCGCGAAACAGAGTCGGCCAGTAAAAGCCACACTGAAGTACCTTCCATGCGGTCCTCTTCCCGGAGTGGTGTCCTCCTGCCTCTAAGCTATGGCATAAAGAAAGGACACTCTGGTATTCCTCCTGAGGAATACAACGTCTCCAGACACAATCCGGTCCTCCAAAGAAAAGGATCGGATCCTCCCAATGGTAGTGTCTAGCATCCGACTTCAGTCGGTCGATTTGGCTCTTGGGCCAATCCTCGGGAACTTTCTTGGAGACAAGATAGTTCACGATATTGGCGTACCATGGGAGTGAGTCGATAACAAAAATCGACTCGTCAGGGAAGTAGTCTCGAATCGGGGAAACCTCGGAAGTATTAAGATCTTCGAGACGAGAAAGATGATCGGCCACTACGTTCTTCTTTCCAGGTTTATCACGGATGTCCAAATCAAACTCCTGGATAAGTAAAATCCAACGAAGAAGACGCGCCTTCGCGTCCTTCTTCTCCATCAAATATCGTAGTGCTGTGTGGTCTGTGAACACGGTTACCTTGGATCCGATTAAGTGAGATCTGAATTTGTCCAAGGCAAACACTACCGCAAGCATTTCCTTTTCTGTAACTGTATAGTTACGCTGAACAGAATCAAGCACTTTGCTTGCGTAGTGAATTGCGAACGGGACGCCATCTCTTCTTTGGCCCAATACAGCCCCAACAACATAATCTGAGGCATCCGTCATGATCTCAAAAGGTAGAGACCAATCTAGGGCTTGTAAGATGGGTGCGTCCATGATCATTCCTTGTAACAGCTTAAAGGCCTCAAGACATTTGTGATCTACAATAAACTCTGTGTCTTTGCCTAAAAGCTCAGTTAGCGGTCGGGCAATCTTAGAAAAATCCTTGATAAATCTTCGATAAAATCCGACATGCCCGAGGAACGACCGCAACTGCCTTACGTTGGTTGGTGGCTGGAGTCGTCTGATCACGTCCACCTTGGCAGGGTCAACCTCCATTCCTCTCTTGGAGATGACATGCCCCAACACTATGCCCTCCGTCACCATGAAGTGACTTTTCTCCCAGGAGAGCACCAGATTAACCTCACAACATCTTTTGAGGACTCGGTCCAGATTCCTAAGACAGGAATCAAAAGAATCGCCGTAGACCGAAAAGTCATCCATGAAGACTTACAACAATCATGCACCTTTGAAAAGTACCTGGAGCATTGCATAGCCCAAAAGGCATGCGCCTGAAAGCATAGGTACCAAAGGGGCAAGTAAACGTGGTCTTTTCCTGGTCCTCTGGAGCTATGGCTACTTGATTGTAGCCCGAGAACCCATCAAGGAAGCAGAAGAATTCTTTCCCCGCTAATCTTTCGAGGATCTGATCAATGAACGGTAGAGGGAAATGATCCTTCTTCGTTGCGGCATTCAAGCGTCTGTAATCCACACAGATGCGCCACGACGTGGGTATTCTCGTCACGATCTCCTCTCCGTCCTCGTTGGTGGTCGTCTGAATTCCCGACTTTTTCGGGACAACATGGATTGGGGCCACCCACTTAGAGTCGGAGATTGGATAAATGAAACCCGCGTCGCACCATTTTTCTATCTCTTTTTTCACAACTTCTCGTAAATTTGGATTCGACCGGCGTTGGAATTCACGAGAGGGTTTGTCATCGTTCTCCAAGTAAATATGGTGCGAACACAGAGCGGGATTTATCCCATGGAGATCGGAAATGCTCCAGCCTATTGCCTTGCGGTTCTTCGCCAGGATCTCTAGCAAGCGAGATTCCTGCTCCTCGGTCAATTGCGAACTGATAATGACCGGAAATTTCTTGTCTTGGCCCGCAAGGAAGGCATATTTCAGGGTTGTGGGAAGAGGTTTGAGCTCAGGAATAGTGTGATCATCTAAGAAGTCTGGCTCAATCTGATCTGGTTCGGTGTTGGAAGTGGCTGGATCATGTTCTGTAATAGCTGCCACCAAGCGCGGCTCTGGAGTCGGATCGTCAAAAGTTTCCATACAATCGGCAAACGCCTCGTCCGACTCGTCATCCTCATCTTCCGATTGTCCTAAGGATGTAAGGACTGACAGGCCCAACTGGGCCTCTACGTCATCGAAGATGTAGGGCGATGCAGGTTCAGAGCTGTACTCGTTCCTGAGGATCTCGCAGACTGACTCATGCACTGGATCATCTTCAAAGGAGATGGACACATCGATGCTGGCTGGGTTCTGTCTCCATGGCCCAACTACGTCTACATGCTCACAGTCTGTTCCGGTAGAAGAGTACTCGGTGCTGGATTTGGAGTCCGGTCTCTGCCATCTCGTCTGCTTCATCTCAAGTTCCTCATCTCCGCCGGGAGTTTGGAACAGAATCTTCCCATTCTTATAATCAAATAAGGCCCCCGCTGTTCTGAGGAAGGGCCTACCTAAAATGATCTGGGAATCTCTCCAATTACGAGGGGTTTCCATATCCAGGACAGTGAAGTCCACCATGTATTCTTGCCCCTCGACTTTGATCACAATGTTCCTTAACTCTCCTTGGGACCTCTTAGTGGATTTGTCAGCAAACTGCAGAATAGCTCTAGATTTCCTAAGAGGTCCGAGATTAAGCCGCTCATAGAGGGCTGTGGGCATTAAGTTGATCGAGGAACCATTGTCCAGGAGAGTGCGTGCAAACGCGATGTCATCAACATGACTCACTACATAGTGTGCACCCATGTCTCTTCGTTTCCGAGGAAACGAGTTCTTTATTGCACAAGTCGTGGCTACTGATAAAACGTGTTTCTCAACACGGCTTTTGGTCTTCCTGCTAACCCTAGTAGGTGTGCATCTCACCTTAAGGTATTTTTGGAATGCAGGGGTCATTTCCACGAACTTGTCAAAAGGGATTGTGACCTTGATGTGTTTATTGCAAAATTCAGCCATCTCAGGGTCATCTTTTTGGATTTTTTTTGATTTTCTTCTTTCCACCCTTGAGAGCTCGGGGGAAAGGGATTATTGACTCCAACTCAGGTTCTGGAATTGAAATATTCTCATTAACTGCTGGAACTGAGTTCTGGACACGACTCTGACTCTGACTCCGATACAGACTCTGACTTGGACTCTGACGAAAAAGAAAATGCTGAGGCGAGACCGGTGACGCTTCTTCCGCTTCTTCTGGACGATCCTCCTCAGATGGAGGTGCGGGCTCATCGGTGTCGGCTGACTCTAGGTGGATGCGGGAATGCTGCTTCGAGGACTCAGATGTCCTCTTCTTCTGCTGGGCATGGTGGTGGGGATGCTCCTCCTCTTCTTCCTCCGAATTCTCCTCAGGTAGATTCTCGGAGGCTCCTTCCTTTTGCGCCCTTGCCCGATCAGGTATGGTCACGGTCCTTCCGCTCCTGAGGGACATATGATTGACATTATTGTACGAAAGGATCTCATGTTCAGATAAGTAATTATCTGAGTAATATACCAGATCTCTAGGTCGGTTCTGGCCCTGGTGTATGCTGTTTGGGTTGGCCTGAACCTGTGCGGGAATTGGGGTCCTTGGCGCCATTTGTTGGTCCTGGGCACGAGAGACCCGATTGATGTCGGTTCTCATGTCCAGGTAGTCATTCTGCATTTGTTGGACCCTATCAGACAGGGTCTGGATTGCCAAGGTCAGGGACTCCAATTCGGTGGGTTGGGCTGGCTGCTGAGTGGATGCGGTCCTGTACTGGCCCTGCTGGCCGTGCCGATACTGCTACTGATGGGACGGTGCTGGCCCCTACTGGTAGGTGCGCTGCTGCGGCTGGTACCCTTGTTCTGGCCTGGACTGGTATCGCGGGACTGTGACGGGCCTGGTCTCTTAGTAGACTGGGGTTGGGCGGTGTGCCTGATCCTTCCCCATCTCGATTTGCCGGACTAGCGGGTCACAGCTATACCAAAGCCCGTTAATCTCGTATACAGGCGGAGGCTCCTCGTATTCCGTTTCCACTCGTGGGGGTGCATGATGGTTCGGCTGGGTATAAGTCTGATCCCAGCTGCTCTGAGACCCCGGTGCATGTTCCTGTACAAGATGGACTCGATGTACATGTACAGGTGGTGCAGAAGGGGCGGGTAGTTTGATCTTAGCTACCTTTTCAGAGAGTTCCTCCACTTTCTTGGGAAGGCTCGAAATAGACTCCATCTCCGCGACTCTCTTGTGGATCTGCTCGACCATGGTAAGCTTGTCGGCTATCATCCCCATGCTGGGGATGAGGTCCTCAGTCAGATCTGCAACAGTCCTTCTAGTTGTCTCATTGGATAAGATTGAGGGAGACAATTGATAGGCCCTTGTGGCCTGTGACCTGCCGGTTTCCGCCATCTGCTCTAGGATCTTCCATACAGCATGCTCGTTTTTGTTCAGATAGCTTCCTCCACAAGCGGCAATGACTAACCCCTGCATCTCTGGGGTTAAACCACAGATCAAGGTCTGGACTAAGATCGCCTTTGAAATGCCGTGGCATGGGCATTTCTGTACTAAGTCATTGAACCTGTCCCAAGCCTCATGGAACGGTTCGCTGGTTCCTTGAGCGAAGCTGGCGATCTTTGTTCTCATCTGATTAGTTCTACTGAGAGGGTAGAACTTCTTCAAGAAAAGGTCCTTGAACTGCATCCAGGTAGTACATACCACCCCTAAGTTTTTCAGCCAATGAGCAGCCTTATCACCTAAGGCAAAAGGGGTGGCCTTCAGCCGAATATAATCTTGGCCAACATTGGGATGGCTAAGATTGTTGCACACCAACTCGAAGTCACGGAGGAAAGTGTATGGTTCTTCATTAAGGTTTCCGTTGAACTTCGGAAGCAGACTAAGGAAGTGGGGCTTCAGCTCAAATGCCTGGGCGGGAACTGCAGGTGCCAACCAGTTCTGAATCTCGTTCTCCGCCGGGTTATAGGTATCAACCATTGGTCGGTCGATTCCTTCTGCTGCTATGATCCGTCCCATCCGCGCCGTGAGATCTGCATTCCTCTGTTCGGCTTCAGCGTCGCAGGCAAGAATCTGTTTAATTTGTTCCTCATCTGGTGGAACTTTTGGCGGCATCTCGTCCTCTAGTTCTGGGGATTGGAAAATAAGATCGGTGTTAGAGGGCAAATCAAGGAAGGGATTACCGAGGCAATGATCTTCCTCGGTAATCTCGGAGGAGATAAAAGGGTTGGTTTGAGAGTAACCACCCTGAGCATGAGGGAACCAGGACTCAAGAGGGTCATGAGTCCTGGGTGGTCCAAGGTGCGCTTGGACCGAGAAAGACGAGTTATTTGGGGGACTCATAGAGAGATCAGTGAATAGCGCGTCGAGATCTCCCCAATCACTCATCTTGATGAAGAAGGAAGAAGATAGGATTTTACTCCTACTTGAAGCAAGCAACAAGAACAATCCAAGACCCTGGGTTCACACTCAACACAGTGAAGGACTCAAAGTTGAGTCAAATTTATCTTGTAGTTTTTAAGTGTGATATTCAAGCAAAAATAGCAAGGATTACGCGGCCTAGAGGAAAGTCGGCTTAGAGCCGGATGCGTCTTCCCTGTTTATCCTGTCGCCTAAGATACCGCCGATCCTCCCTTTCTTCGCTCCTATCCGGAGTGGGGACTCAATGACGTGCCCCTATCTACCTGCACTCAGGCGGAGGCTGACAAAGCTAGGCCTTGTCGCAGAGTACCGCTGGTTCGCCCCTATCTACCTGTGAAGGCGGAGGCTACTTGGTACTTGTCAATGAGTTTAAAAGTATCCCACTCGTGATATTTGCTAAGATCAGTTGGCTCGTGATATAGAAGGCGGGGATTTGGGCTCTGCCTTAAGGTGTTCACACACACTCAAGTACCCTCACTCAACCTGAAAACAAGGTCGGGGATTAATCTCCCGCAAACAATTTTCAGATTTTATTCTCTTTTTTTTGGTCAATACTGTTAGCAGTCCCGATTTTTAAAGTTAAGTTATCACTTTAATTAGTCCACCACAAAGCACGCCTATCGGACAGTCCCAATTTCCTGTTTAATTTAAGTGAGAAAATCAGAGGGGGAAATCGAGAAAAGCCGATGCACGAAAAATCGATGATGCTATGCTAAGTAGAGAATACTTACAGTGATCCCTTCGCTTTTTTTTATGCAGGATGCAATACAGAATTGAAAACTTTACTCTACATGCAAATGCAAGCGATGAAAAGCCGCTCCTAGACAGGCAGTTCTATTAGCGTGAAGAACAGTTTAATTTTGACTAAGTACTGCGGTCTAGGTGCGTCTTTTAAGTGTATTGTGTGGTCCTATTGATTACGAGCACAAACAAGTCCTAGAGTGGCTCGAGGAGCCGCTAGTGCAAGCTAAGTTACAATTCACCCACACAGCACACGGGACACAGTTTCACTATCTTTACACACGCGAGATCCCAAACGGGAACCGCTGGAAATGATGCGAAAGAAAAATAAAGTAAAATGTAATTACAAAGCCTCTCTTTCACTCAAAAATTTAAATGCTAAGTCCTCGAAGCGTCGCCGACTCCTCGCGGTCCTCGCACAAAAAATAATTGGAGGTCAGAGAGTTACACAAAGATAAAATAATGCAAAAATGGGAGAAAATAATTACAAGAAAACCGGGGGTCAGACTACCCGGGGAAGGAAAACACTCAAAAATTTGCTAAAAATTAACCTAAGCCGTGCCTCCCCGGCAACGGCGCCATTTTGACAACGCTCCCGCACCCTATGTTAATTCGGTCAATTTAATGTCTAAATTAATTCATGTGATTCGTTGCAGTCGGATACGAGGGGTTAATCAAAAACCATTTATGGATTAATATGAAGTTAATTTTAAGCGGCAATATTTTTTTACTTGGTGGAAGTCCAAGGTCGATCTCAGGGAGGCATCTGTCTCCTTAGGTGAATTTAAGCAATGATCCAAGTGTGTGATTTTCAAGGAGTAATTTTTTTTCTTTTCAATAATTTTTTTTATGCAGACTTATGTAGACAATGCAGGCCAATTTAGTGTTCAGTTTAATTATGATATCAAATGAAGTCCAAAAATTATGAAAATTGGCCAGATGGTTAATGATGATGAAAATGACCTACACTAATTTTTTTTGAATTTTTCGACACTAAATAAATTTACTGTGAATTAAATGAACAGACAGGGAGATTTTCAGTATTTGAATTTTAATAAATATCAAACCACAATTTTTTCAAGAACTAAAATTATCCTAGGTGGCTCTAATGAGAAGGGACCTAGGAAAATTAACAGAACTTCATTTCACTGTGAAATGAATTAATTAAAATTAATCTAAGAAAATCACTCAACAATTTATTTAGGCCTCAATATGCGTGAAAATGCTATGAAATTTTTATGGTATGTTAAAAATGATGTCCTTAAGCTACTGTGAATTTTTGATGAATTTTGGAAGCACAAAGAATTAACTATAAATCAAAAGGTGTCACGGGGCAAAATATGTCAACAATTCACCAATTAATTCACTAATAATTCAAATGAACTTACAAAATTATGACACGTTTACCAATAGACAGAGGACAAAATTTCCAACAAAATGCAATTTTTAGAATTTCAGAATGATGTGAAATGCAACCTAGGGATGCGTGCAAACACAGGGGTGTAAATGCAATACAGGAAATTTAAATTACAATAAGCAAATATGCAAACAGGGACTCAAATGCAATTACCTATAATGAGGGGGACTCTCGTGCAAATTCTCCACAGGGCACGTGCTCCTCACGTGGGGTCTGCTTCACAGGGACCTTTTTGCAATTTTGGAAGGCTCCAGGGACTTCTGTGCAATTTGCCCAGGCTGCACGTGCTCCTCACGTGGGCGGCCTAGGCTCGGGGGGGCTGCGGCGGCTCGGAGCGAGGTTCGGGCTCTCTGGAGGTCCGGAGTGAGGCTCGGAGTAGGCTCGGGTTGTCCGAGCCTAGGCTTGGGGCTAAGGCTCGGTATATGTCGACGTGGCGTGATTCGGACCGTTCGGATCAAGATCGATCCAACGGGTGGCGGTGAAGACACGTGGCAACGGGAGAACCCGTCAGATCTGGGGAGCGATCAACGGTTGAGGACGGCCGCGGTGAGGGGACGCGTGGCGACGTGAGGGTCGTTCGATCGTTTGATCGAACGGTAGCTGCTCTTCTTCCTCGACGGCCCTCCGCCTCCTGCGGAGGAGAAGGCGGGGCTCCGGCGATCGGGCTGTAGCTCCGCCCGTCCTTCCTCGTGTTGATGATGCTCTCCGGCTTGTCGGAGATCGCCCGGAAGCTTCGTGGCGTGGAGGCGGAGATAATGGTGGTCTCGGGAGCGTCGGAGAGGGCCCCGGTGTCTCTGTCGATGAAGCTCGATAGCGTCTCCAGCGAGCTTCCGTTCAGTGAGAAACCAAGTTCCTGCAGGGGGTTAGAAGAGATAGCCTAGGCGTGCGAGTGCTCGTGGAGAGTTGTAGATGGTCGGCGAGGCCTACGGTGAGAAGGAGGTGAGCTGGAGATGAGCTCCGGCCAAATGGCGGAGCTGTTGGTCGGAATAGTGCGAGAGGCGTCGTCGGAGTGTGTAAATGGGACAGCGAGGATGGGAGCTTCGACGCGAAGCTCGTCGAGGTGGATTGGAAGCGAGAAGGTGGCCGGTGGCGGCGAATAGAGTCGGAGAAATCGGAGAAAAATAAGAAAAAGGATCGGACGATGGATGGAGGGATACCTGGGGATCGGAGCTCGGTCTCGAGTTCCAGGGTCGTCGCTCTAGGGATCGGTAGGGTCCCGAGCTCGTGCAGCTACTCGGAGGAGCGGCTGCAACACGGCGGCGGCGCCGTGGATCTCGCCGGAGAAGAAGCCCTTCGTCGCTCACGGAATTGTCGAATTGCTGTCACCAATCGAAAGCTCGGAGCTCAGGGAAGCTCTCTGGAGTGGCGGATGGGAGTGAACGTTGCCGGTGGCGACGTATTTATAAGGTGGAGGTGATGGTTTGGCTGGTGACGAGGCGAGGTTGGTGGTCGTCGTGGGGCGATTCTGGTGGAAGTGGTGGAGCGTGAGGTAGACGGCGAGGGAGAGGGACGAGTGGGTGATGTTGTGGGGGTGTCAACGGTCGGAGAGGATGGCTGACGTGCGTCCAAGAATAGGAAGGGGGCGCCCCTCCCGCAAGGCAAGGGACGTGGGAGAGAGGGGTGCCCGGAGGTAGGAGACGAGGTCTCCACCGTTGGATCGTGTGATCCAACGGTGGCGATCGAGGGGGAGCTGGTCGGGTTGGATTAGATCTGGGGCGCGGAGATGAAGGGTTGTGGTTTAGCCACGTGGCACGTTGTGGGCGAAGCGCGAACGAGCGGCCTAGATAAGGAGATGGAGCGGATCGAAGGGCCAAGACTCACTGGAAGAGGGGCGGCTGTGATGGGGAGATCAAAAGTCTGATCAAGCGGCGTAGATGCTGCCACGTGGATGGCTCTGGTGAAGGCGCTAATGGGCGGTGCAGATGAAGGCAAGAGGAGATCTGATGGCTATGGATTTAAGCGTGTGTGGAAAAGGCTGGACCGTTGGATCTGAAGCGAGATCCAACGGCTGAGGACGCATGCGGGTGAGGTGAGGGGAAGCGGGCCGCGTGGCGCAACCAGAGGGCGCCACGTGGCCTGCTGTGAGTGGTTGGAGAAAAATACACTTGTAGAGAGAAGAGGGGGCCGAATTTGGAAAAACTCAAAACATGAAAGTTGTAGATCTCGATGAGGTCTACAAGTTTCATGTTGACCAAAGACGGAGATGAGGTCAAATATGATACATAAATACAAGGATACATAGATATACATAGATAGTATACAAAGTGGCCCAAAAACCCATCTTTCTCATACAAGCTCCAAATTCAATGAAATTAGTCTCATTTTAAAGGTCTTTTAATGTGTAGTATTCTAAAAGTAAGCAGACCTAATTCAGAGTTTGCATGAGGACTTTATGTGCATTCTAGTGTACAGGGGTTCTCAGGCTATATTAGCTCTTTTACAAAGGGGATTTTTGACCTTTTTCCCTATATTATTAACTAAGGAGTACATATTATAGAGAAGAGGTTATTTTAGTGCATGAGTATTTTACAGGGGATTTTTGGCTTCTTATTTAAATGCAAATGAGCTGCTAAACTGCATGAGTTATGAATATATGCATGAATGCTATTTATGCAATATAAGGGGAAATATGCCTCTATTTTCTCGGGAACAAGGCTATATTTTTGACTTTTAGAGTGATGAATCACAGATTCATCAACAGCATTAGCAGATTGGTTTGGACGGGGTGGGGTTTTGAAATTGACTTGATTTCTAGGTGCTTGTTGTGGGTTCCCTTGGTTTGTCCTAGAAGATGTAAAGAATCCTTGATTCTGGTTTTGGAAATCAGTTGGTGAGGTGAAAGATCCAGCAGGTAGTGGAGTTTGAAGTACTCCAGATGAACTAGCCTTGTTGGTGTTGGGATTGGGCAGCGGTTGAGGTGACAAGGCTGGGATATATGATCTTATCTCGGCAAACTGCCGGGCATTCTCAGAGTTAACTTTTTGTTGAGCTTCAGTGGCCTGTTGTTGTGCTATAGCCAGTTGTTGTATTGCTTGTGCCAAGGCATCGAAGTTAACCGCAGTGGTGGAGGGTTGGGCTGCGGGCTGTGCTATTGGTTGTCTGGGTTGAGTGTGATTCTGGAAATGATAGTTGTTTTATCCATTCCACCCAGGATTTGATTGTTCTCTCCATGTGTTGTGGTTATTTGAATATGCTCCTCCTTGATTTCTCTGCACCCAATTCACAGTCTCAGGATTTATGTCTTGATGATGGGTGAATGTGGTGTGGTCAACTTCATGGTTGGTGGGATTATTCATGGCCAATTTTTCTATGGCTTGAGTCATGATGTTCATTTATTTTGAGAGGATTTCCCATTTGTTAGGATTCTCATTGCTAGATCTCTCATGGTCAATGATATTGACTG